>JABCPU010000038.1:0-295388 GCA_016800925.1 Suillus spraguei | reverse complement strand
ACTAAAGACTACTATGGACAAAGTCTGGAGTAGAAACAAACAGTATAGACTACCTGAATGTAGAGCCAGAGGTATGACCGAGGTCAGAAGTCCAAGGTCTGGAGATAGACAAGAGACTAGGCTCAAGTCCAGAAGAGATTCAGAGGCACACTAAGTGTCATATACCGTACATTCAGGTCTAGATCAAATCCAATCCATGGACATCCAGACACCCAACCTACACATATCTGATCCACCCATCCACTCCAATCCATATCCATCCATGTCCATATCTGATCCGAGTTCATATCTGAACTATTCCCGCGCACCTGCACATTACCCCTTTTAGAATATACCTGTGTCTCTGGCTTCTGAGTATCTCTGTGCTTCCGGTTCTTGGTGATCTCTGCCTCCGTCTTGATAAGTATTTCATACGAGCTTCATCTCTGAGTTCATAGCCTTATGTCCCACTGTACTTACTAATGTGTTTCTGTATGCTTCAGACATAGCCTCGGACTATCCGTACTTACCCTCCGGCATGCTCCTACAGTATATAAACTTGTAGTACAACTCCTGCAGACCTTAGTCTGATTCATTGTTCCTACTTCTGTATATTCCTTTGATTACTCTGTATCCTGTCATCATGTCTATATAACTCCATTTCCATTCTTGCACTTGGGCTCCGGCCCTTGTAAGCTTCCGACTCAGGCCTATGGGATCACTCCCTAGGCCGGAGCTTTGATCCTATGTCCTATAATCTTTTCGGACTTTGTCCGTCTTATACTGTCTGTTTCTATTCCAGACCTTGTCTGGAGTAGTCTATACTATCTCTACACCATATCCGGACCTACTCCTCTCTAGTAGCCAACACTTCCTCTAGGATCCACAGAGCTATGCTCATCCGATCATCCGATCATCCGCTCCTCTGCTCCTCTGCTCCTCTGCTCCTCTGCTCCTCTGCTCCTCTGCTCCTCTGCTCCTCTGCTCCTCTGCTCCTCTGCTCCTCTGCTCCTCTGCTCCTCTGCTCCTCTGCTCCTCTGCTCCTCTGCTCCTCCGCTCCTCCGCTCCTCCGCTCCTCCGCTCCTCCGCTCCTCCGCTCCTCCGCTCCTCCGCTCCTCCGCTCCTCCGCTCCTCCGCTCCTCCGCTCCTCCGCTCCTCCGCTCCTCCGCTCCTCCGCTCCTCCGCTCCTCCGCTCCTCCGCTCCTCCGCTCCTCCGCTCCTCCGCTCCTCCGCTCCTCCGCTCCTCCGCTCCTCCGCTCCTCCGCTCCTCCGCTCCTCCGCTCCCTCCGCTCCTCCGCTCCTCCGCTCCTCCGCTCTGCTCCTATCCTGCCCTGGACTTTGTCCAGTGGTCCATCCTTCATCCATTCTACTTGGAGCTTGTTCCAGTAGTATTACCATTACTTCTACCTTCTGGAAATAGTTCCAGCGCATTCCCGCGCTCATCTGGAAGTCCATCGGAGCTCTGTCGAGCTATCCTGCCTTAGAGTTCGTCCGGACCCTCCATCTGGACTTCAACTCTCCCTTGGACTTCATCCGAAATTAAGGGCACATACTTGGGTAAGAGGCACAGCGTATGAGCTGAGGCCAAGCCCCTTTGACTTTACAACCCTCCGGTACAACCCCATGTAAGACCAGGACTTCTTACTAATCTCCGGTTTTGCATGGTCGTAACACTAAGTCCAGAAGGATGAGTAGAAACTAAGTTAATATTCAAACTGAGGTACTATGGAGATTTACAAGTGGTTTATATACTATAGGTAGTGTTATGGGAAGATCAGTCAGCACAGTATGAATCTATGTATGAACCATATCCAAAGTCTAATGGAACATGAGTAAATGATACTTGGAGACAAAATGAAGTAATGGATCAGTAAGCATACAGAGTACAGAGATAGCTGGAGAGCCAGACACAAGAATATACAAACAGTGTCTTCTTAGAATATGAAAAACAGAAAATTACACTGAATTTCAGTATTCTCCATAGTCAACAGTTCAGACAAATACCAATGGTTGATAACATGGTCGTTCATGGGGACAAGGGCAAGCAACTCTTTATTGTCTTTGTTCACAGGACAGGGGGATAAAATCAGTAACTAGTGTGATGCAGTGCTTGTGATTTTATGAAACAATGTACAGACTTGTGTTGATGATGTTGTAAAGAGAACTAGATGTCATCGACACTAGATGACTAGTAACCTTGCATTAGCTAGTGTGAGAATGTGTGGTGATTTGGTGGCTTGCTGATGTGTCTGTATATCATGAGAAATAATGTCCAAAGAGTGGAGTGAAATAACTTGATGTTTCACTCAGTATGCTTGCTTAATGCTTAGATTCACACTTAGATTATATTGTGGAATATACAATTTATTAGAGGGGCTCCTTGACCTGCCCTCCTCTGAGCAAAAGAAACTATTGCTTGACTGGTGTACTGGTTATTGGTGTGATGATTGTTGACAATATTGCTTCTTTATTGTTCTCTTCAGAGGGGAGAAAGTGGGCTCCTTATATACTACTCTAAAGGTGGCTATACAGGCTACCATATAAGGAAAAATGACTCATAATGACTTAGTATGACTCACCAAGAGGCTGTGCTTAGTTATGACTCATTATGACTCATCAAGATGGCTGTGCTACTGATTACTAATGTATACTACTGTATCTATGGAATCTCTTCTAGTGTTAAGATCATACTCAAGAAGGAACAGAATGGAAGGGTTTGGCCTCAGCTCGTGTACTGTGCCCCTTTGCCAAGTATAGTGCCCTTAATTTCTATAGGGTCACACATGTCCAGAGGAAGTCCAGATATGGAGACATGAAGTTCGGCAGACTTCCAGATATAGGAACAGAGAAGACTAAAGGCTACTACGGACAAAGTCTAGAGTAGAAACAAATGATATAGAGACTACCTGATGTCCTGCATGATACAGGAATCATGCATGGACATGACTGCTAGGTGACCCACAAAATACCATGTCTGTTAGCTTAGCTCTCAGACCAGTCAACACATACCTTGGTACCATATGTTGGTTCAAAACACTTCCAGACATTTCTGCTGATTCACAAATCTGCATTGTTTGAAGAAAAGTCATATGTGAGATGGAAATTACATAATGACCTAGTTGATGTGAGAAGAAGATTTGAAGGTTTAGGTATAGCCTTACATTTGGCTTATTCACTTTGGCTAGAGAAAACCATAGAGAAAAATTCAAAGCCTACAAAAAACCTACCAAAAACAACCTATGTTTCACCTATTTCCATTGTACTATTATTCTTGTCTCTTCTTCTTCATTTTTCCCTTACTATTTCTTACTATTAGGATGCCTTGACACCCCCAACACTTCATAAAATTGTACCCACAGGGTATGATATCATACTGATGTCACTTCATTCTGGACAGTTCTGTTTCACTTCTAGAACATTCTGCTCTACAGAATAGAATGTTCTGCTCCACTATGATGTCATGGCTCCACCTTTTCCTTTTATTCCTATTCTTTTGAGTTTGGATGAATATTTTGATTGGTTCTCTCTATATTAGCTTACATAACTATTTTCCCATGCCACATGTATAAAAGGAGAGCCCATTCTCCCCCAAAAAATAGGATCTCCCACTTATCCCTATATTTCGGAAGTAGATATTTCTCAAGGCTTGCAAAGTTAGTCACTTTGAAGCATTGTTAAACCAAGTGCAGGGTAATGAATTCCCTTGAGACCATTGTTCTAGTCATACTATTTTCAAAGCTAGGTATATGATGTAAAGATACAATCTAGCCTGGGCTGTAGATGAACCACGGCCTAAACTAGTATGCGAGTCTTGCGCTCCGTCTAGTCTGCTTCACTTGCAAAGCAAGAGCGTTCGACCCTAAAGGGAATGCTAAGTTAATATAGTTTGATAATGCCCAACTTGTGGTGCATGACTGCCGTCGGAGGTAGTGAGATGCTAGCAGTGACCTCCGGTCTGTGGGAAACTAGTGGTAATACTAGCGGTAAGCACGGGAAAGCAGTAGACAAGCGGTAGCGAAAGTGGTAAAACTGCGGTAGTGCATGCGGTAAAACTGCGGTAAGGCGTGGGAAACTGGCGGTAAAACAAGCGGTGAAGCACGGGAAAGCGGTAATGAGTGGTGGTGCGTGCAGCAGTAAAGCAATTCTTAAGAGACAGTGACTTCAGCAAAATACTTTATTCTGTTAGAGACAGTAGTGGTGACAATTCCTAAGTACCGTGTGTACCATAGAGGGAAAAGTACAAGTACTGGAATGTGCAAAGAGTTCTTTCAATATGTACCATGAATGGCCGGAATACATAGCGAGAACAGTAGCAAAATAGAGATATTTAGCTAAGAGGCACACAGCGAGCAAGCGGTGTCACGGAAGGTGAGGTAAGTCTTGCCGTAACTTTAGTAATGGCGGAAAAGAATATGCTATGCACCAATGGATCTAGACAGAAATGGAATGGACAGGAGGACATCAGTAGCAAGATTTGGTAAGGGGCAAGGATCCATGGAGCGAAAATGGTACCGGCGAAGCGAAAAGGGATAATGCTCGCTATAGGGGATTTCTTGGTAGCCGCTGTAGACAGTAATGAGACACTTGTGTAAAATGGCACTTTCATGGTCAGCATGACTTTGTTTGCTACAACGATATACCTAGGAAAATAGTCAGTTATATTAGAGACCATGTCTCTCCAGTTCACATCTCTCTGACCAGCACATATCTTTTAGCGACCTAGCCAGGTGCTAAGGAACTTGAGTGGTGTCTGCAATGAGCGCTCTATAAAGAGCGGCGGCTTGTGTGTGTTGGTCACCTAGTGCGGAGTGCACTAGTTGCATCAGGTTGGAGGTGGGCATGATACACTGTCTCACAACCATGTCTCAGCGACAGGTTATACAATGATCAAATAGACTTAGAAGTGATGAGCTTCCAAGAAGTTGAAGTATAAACAATAAGCTTTATCAAAGTTTATTGAAAGGAAGTTCAGGGTCGAAGATCAAGTAGATTCAAATTAAAGAAGTACAAAGGCTATCTGCACGTATTTATATGTAAGATTGAAGCAGAGCATGAATATGTAAGTGTCGCTAGAATAAGTATGGAGACAGATAGCCAGTAAGATGATGCATGCTCAGAGATGAGTCAGAGGCGTATGAACCAATGAAAGCACACATGTGCGAAAGGGAGTCATAGGTGTGGAGCCGAAGGTATAAAGGGTACGAGCCAATGAGGTGACACATGAGTTAAGAAAGATAACAAAGAGCAAAGGATAAAGCAAAGGACGATACCAGTCATAGTCCAAGAGCCAACAAGTCATTCAAGTGAACCAAAGAGTAGTGCATGTTGAAGTGCAAAGGAAGGCATGAAATGCGAAGGGCACACATAAAGTGCAAGGCGTGGGAATGAGCGTGTATAAAGCACGAGAGGTGAAAGCAAGCGTGAAGTGCGCAAAGAAGGTGACACATGCACAGAGGGTGAGCACTTAGTGATGATGATGGAGAAGGCGGGCATAGGCGAGGTATGGCATGATGAGGGCAAGCCAGATGAGGTAGCGGAGAACAAGTGTGGGGGCCTCATTGGGATGAGAGTAGATGGTGATGCATAGGAGGAAAAATGATAGTAGGGGTGCAAGAAGGTGTTCTTGTAACATCAGATCAGCAATTTTGCCACCAGATTGATGGTGTGGAAACATCTAGTATGAGTTGTTTCTCCACCAAACTCAAGTACCTTATGTCATATACCATACTTCTAATCCCAGATCCAACCGTATCTGATCAGATCTGATCGATTCTATTTCCGTCCAGTCCACAGATCCTATCCGGATCACCCATCCAAATGTGGCCACTTCTCACACTCTAACTCCCTTGTGTATATCTGTGTCTATCTCCTTTCATCATTCCTCCTGTTTCCAGTATTCCGGCTGTGTATACTTCCATCCTGTGTCACTGATCTGTTACCTGTGTTTCATTTCTGATTTGTGCTTACTGATCCACTGCACATTAACTAATAGACTTCCGTTACACCTCGTACATAGCCCTAGGTCCTGGACTTGTTGATTATCCATATTAGATACTTACAGTATATAAACCACTTGTAGATCTCCATAGAACCTTAGTTCAAATATCATCTTAGATTCTGCTCATTCTGCTTCCTCTGGACTTAGGTCACTTTCCGCTCTAAGTCATCTTCCGAGACTCGGGATTGATTCCTTTAGTCTATATCTCTGACTCTATCTTCAGATAGTCTATCTCTGTTAGTTTCTAGTTAGGAACTCATTCTGAAGCTGGTCTTAATCCTCATTCTATTCCTACGTTCCAGATAACCTTCGGACGTCCGGATCCGTCACGCAACTCCTTCTGGATCTTCAGACGTATACCTTCTCCCTGAAATAAGGGGCATTACTCAGGAAAGGGGCACAGTGCACGAACTGAGGCCAAAGCCCTTCGGATCTCTCTCCCTTTGAGTATGGTCTTAACAGTATATTCGAACTCACACCTTTCCAAGTAACATTCTCTACACCATCCCACGTCATGCCTCCCCGTAAAACTCAGCACACTCTCCGCGGAGCCAGACTTGGTCCAATCCAATGAGATCTGACACCCATCGTCCAAACATTCACCAGCTTCTCTCAACACCATGCAAGCATGAGCGATATAGGTCAAAGCATCTCTGTGCGTCAAGCCAGACCGGATCCGGTTACACCAACTCGGAACACGGATGACCCAGACACTAATTCACGCCCGACCATTCGCTTTGATGATGAGTTGCATGGCAACCCACCAGATGATGGAGGTGATGATCCGGACAATGAGGATCCGGATGATGAAGAAGATCATAACCATCTGAACCCTCAGGACCGGGTCTTAGCTCAACTATCCATAGCCATTAATCACCTCGCTTGCAGTAGCCGTCGTACCACCACCTTGGATGATAGCAAAGTCAAAATCCGCGAACCGGATACCTTCGACAGATCTGAGCCTCGCAAGCTCTGAGCATTCTTCATCCAATGTGAGCTCAACTTCCAGAGCAAACCTAATGCATTCCGTTCTGGACGTGCTAAAGTCAACTTCGCCCAATCTTACCTCAAGGGTATGGCGCTCGAGTGGTTCAAACCAGATCTCCTTTTGGATGGATATAGCAACTGTCTGGACTGGATGGATGACTACTCTGAGTTCATGCTTGAGCTCCAAACCAACTTCAGACCTCACGATCCCTCCAAAGATGCGGAAATGCAGCTAGAACAGCTCCATATGCATGACAGACAACGCATCAACAAGTACATTGTAGAATTTCAGCGACTTGCCTCCCAAGTATGTGAATGGGGAGACAGAGCCCTATGATGCCAATTCTACAATGGACTTCTGGCCCGAATCCAAGATGAGATTAGTTGCATGGGTAAACCCACTACCCTTTCAGAGTTCAAGACTCTCGCCCAGACCATCGATGCCTGCTACTGGGAGCGGAGGGGTGAAGTCACCCGAGAGAGTAAAGTCACCTCTTCCAATCCTCCTAGGCAGTCAGCATCTGACCGGACGAACTCCAACTCATCTGGATCCGATACGCCCAAATTCAATAAGCCCACATCCTCTACAACCTCCTCTGCCCCGAAGGCTTTGGATCTTCCTAGTGTTGTTGGTGTGGACGGGAAGCTAACCACCCAGGAGCGTCAGAGGTATATTGACAAAAGGCTCTGTATGTTCTGTGGCGGACCTGGTCACACTGCCCAAGACTGCACCAAATCCACTTCGTGCGCTGCCAAAGGCCGTGCTACCATGCTCACTCTGGAAACTGATCCGAAAGCCTTGGACGAGGCAAAAAATTAGTCTGCGACTCTCCTGACTCCATGCAGGATGAGGGTTGCATTGGCCCAATCTGTACAACGGAGCTATGACTCAATGCTGTAACTCTTCCTGATCCGAACTCTCTATGTCCATACGTCTCGCTTCCATCTTTCTCCAATATATCTGACTTTCCGGCCCTCATAGACTGTGGCTCCTCCCACTGCTTCATAGACACTGATTTTGTCCAAAAACATAAAATCCCTACCTATCAAATTCCTCTGCTTCCACTCTATTTGTTTGATGGTACATGCAATAACAATATTGTTGAAGCCATAAACTTATCCGTCTGATTCTCCTCCAGTGTAATCACCTCCAACATGTTCTACGTTACCCCTTTGGATTCCTCATGTTATATCGTTCTCGGATATAGCTGGCTCACCCGACACAATCCATTGATTGACTGGGTATTGGGCAGCATCGAGTTCCGGACTATTGTACAGGGAATGCCATTGACTTCATCCGCATCATTGCTGCCTCCGGACACACCATCTGTGGCAGGAAAATCCAATCTGACACCTCCGTTACCTCCGGATATTCTATCCAAGGAGGAATCCTCCCCTCCAGTATCTCCGTTGCCTCAGAGCATCCCATCTGTGGCAGAGACCCCTCCTCTGACCAAATCCAAACCCTCTGCTGACACTTCGGTCCCTAACATATCTCTGATACATGCAGTGGCTTTTTGCCGTGCCTGCAAGTTAAAAGGATCCACTCAGTTCAGCATCTATCTCCATCCCTCCAGGGTTAATCTCCAATCCGCATCCGTATCATCTGAACCTCCAGATCTCTCCAGAATCCCTTCCGAATACCACGAGTTTGTGGATGTCTTTGACAAAGGCAAAGCTGGACAGTTACCTCCTCACCAACCCTATGACCTCAAAATCGAGATAGAGGAAGGAGCTAGTCCGCCTCTTGGAACCATATATTCTCTCTCTCCGGTCGATCTTGAAGCCCTCTGGAAGTTTCTCAATGAAAACATCTTGTCCGGACTCCTCCAATCTTCGTCCTGTCCTCACAGAGCCCCTGTCCTGTTTGTAAAAAAGAAGGATGGTTCCCTTCGCCTCTGTGTAGATTTCCGAGGCCTCAACCAGATTACCAAAAAGGACCGATATCCATTACCCCTCATTGCCGACCTCCTAGACTCTCCAAGCTGCACTAAAGTTTATACCAAAATTGACCTCCATTCTGCTTACCATCTTGTCCAGATAGCGGAAGGAGATGAGTGGAAGACTTCCTTCCGAACGCGCTATGGCTCCTATGAATGGTTGGTAATGCCGGAAGGCCTTACAAACGCTCCAGCGGCTTTTCAACACTTTGTTAATAGTGTGTTTGCTGATATGCTGGATATATGCGTTATCATATATCTGGATGACATCCTTATCTATTCCAAAGACCTCATGAGTCATAGGAAACACGTCCGAGAAGTACTACGCCACCTCCGTAAACATTGACTCTATGCCAAACCCGAGAAATGCGAATTCCACTCATCCTCCATTGAGTATCTTGGTTACCTGCTATCTCCGGACGGCTTGACAATGTCGTCAGAGAAAATCCAGTCTATTGTTGACTGGCCAGAACCTCGGAAGATCAAGGACATTCAATCCTTCCTCAGATTCACAAATTTCTATCGTTGTTTTATCTTCAACTACTCGGATATCGTAGTTCCCCTCACTCGGCTCACGCACAAGGGAGTCCCTTGGAACTTTTCAGAAGACTGTCAGAAATCCTTTGGAGCACTCAAAAAAGCCTTCACTTCCACTCCAGTACTTACCCACTGGATTCTGGATGTTCCTATAGTTGTGGAAACCGATGCCTCTGATTATGCCATAGCCGGAATACTGTCCATTGTATGTCCAGACTCAGAGCTTCATCCGGTTGCCTATTATTCCCATACTCTGTCCGCTCCAGAACTCAATTATGACACCCATGACAAGGAACTCCTAGCTATCCACAAAGCTTTTCGGACCTGGCGACATTACCTAGAAGGATCATCCAAGCCTATAGATGTTGTTACAGATCACAAAAACCTTGAGTACTTCTCCACTACCAAACTTCTCTCTCGTCGTCAGGCTCATTGGTCCGAATTCCTCCATCAGTTCAATCTCATCATCCGTTTCCATCCCAGAAAACTTGGAGCCAAACCAGATTCCCTTACTAGACATTGGGATGTCTACCCCAAAGAGGGGGATAAGGACTACACTCAAGTCAATCCACATAATTTCCGCCCAGTATTCACCTCTGAACAGTTAGCTTCGTCCCTATGAGCCACAACCCTAGCACCTCCAGTTCTTAGAGCAGCCATTCTCATGGATACAGAAAACCTTTGGAAAGATATCCTGACTGAACTTCCCAATGATCCTATTGCACGGACGCATCTTCCAGTACCTTCGTATCCGAGATGGGCAGTGGACGATTGTGAATTCCTTCACTGCGACAACCATATCTACATTCTGGAAGCCAATGACTTATGACTATGCATCCTCTGTAACTGCCATGATCACCCCTTATCCAGACATTTCAGACAGAATCGTACCCTCGAGCTCATCCGACGCGACTACACCTGGCCCGGAATACGAACCTATGTCAAAGAATATGTTCGATCCTGCACATCCTGCGCCCAAGCCAAAGTTCCAAGACATAAACCCTACAGATTACTCAAGAAACTCCCTGTCCCAGAGAAACCTTGGAATTCCATCTCTATGAATTTCATTGAGCAACTTCCGGACTCATCCGGCTTTACAGCCATCCTTGTCATCATAGATTGCCTATCCAAGCAAGCCATATTCGTCCCGACCCATGACACCATTACTTCTCCTGATCTTGCCCACCTATTTCTCCTCCATGTCTTCTCCAAGCATGGTGTTCCATCCCATGTAACCTCGGATCAAGGAACAGAGTTCATATCCCACTTCTTCCGTTCCTTAGAAAAGGCATTAGACATGGTTCTACACTTCACATCCAGATATCATCCGGAAGGGGACGGACAAACAGAACGTGCCAACCAAACGCTGGAACAGTACCTCTGGATCTACTGCAACTATCAGCAAGACAACTGGTCCGAGCTACTGCCCCTCGCAGAGTTCGCATACAATAATGCTCTGAGTGTTACAGTCGTATGTGCCCCTATTCATTTTCCTTTCTACTCTGGTATATCATGTGATACGGAACTTATCGTTTGGACACTTCCACTTCCATCAGACATCATATGACTCAACGAGTATGTCATATCATGTGATGTCATGACTTCCCATGACTCCGTTCTCGGACTCAACTGGTTTAGCATACGCATACACTAAACCCATGTCGTTATCTCTGACTCATGCATCTAAACACACTTGTATGGTACATGCCTTCCTTATTAGGATACGCAGTTATATTCTCACGGTTACCTGGTCTGTGCGCACATATATACCTATATAAGCACAGTGTACTTGTAGTAGATTCCCTACTTTAATCTTACTGGGTTTTACCTGGAACATCCTTCGCTTAGGTCTCCAACCTAAGTCGTCTCTAAGTCTAAGCACTCCTTAGCCTTAGTCTCTATTCTCGCAGAACCTCTTAGACTTGTCTTTGAGGCCGAACCCTTGATAGTACTCGGAACGCGTTCCTTGTACTTTCACCTTGTCCTCTTCTGGACATTGTAGAACTTCCCAGCAGACCGTCTGTGTCTTTTCACTGTCGCTGGTGATGCCACCCCAGTTCGTAACACCAAGTGCCACTACTGGAGTTTCACCTTTCTTCGCCAATAAGGGTTATCATCCGAACATTTCCATCCACCTGGAATGCGACCTATCCTCCATCCGTGCCCAGGAATATGCCCTAGACCTTCATGAACTTCACCAGTTTCTTCGAGTAGAGATGTCCGAAGCCCAGAAATGCTATCAAGGACCTGTGGATGCTAAAAGACAACCTGCTCCGGATTTCCGGATTGGAGAATAAGTCTTTGTCAAAGCCAAGTACTTCCATTCCACTCGTCTGTTGAAGAAACTTTCGGAAAAGAATTTGGGTCTGTTTGAAATCATATCCCGTCTGGGCAGTCATTCCTTCGCCATCTGACTTCCGGATTCCATGCGTTCCATTCACCCTGTATTCCATGTTTCGCAGTTAGAGCCAGCAGTCCCAACACCATCCCTAATCGCATTCAACCTCCTCCACCTCCAGTCGAAGTTGATGGAGAACCAGAGTATGAGATATCCGAGATCCTAGACTCTAAACTGGACCATCGTAGACACCATTGCCAACTCCTATACCTCGTCCGTTGGTCTGGATACGAAGGAATGGACAAAGAAACTTCCTGGTTACTTGCCACAGAACTCGGAAATGCATCAGATCTTGTAGTGGATTTCCACTCAGCATATCTGGACAAACCTGGTCCCATTGCTTGAAAAGTACATAACAAAATACAAGTACATTGAGGGCAGTAACGGAAATCCGGATCTGGACTAAGCACCAGTCTCCATTTCACCTCCAGCACCTCCAGTCTCTTCCCCAGTCCCATCCACCATTTCTCCTCCAGTCTCATCCGCCACCTCTTCCCCAATCTCCTCACCAGCGCCATCCTTGTCGGATCCAGCAGAAACAGAAAGCCTAAATCCAGTCCAGATTTCCTCAATGAGCAGGGCCTGGAACTCCCTCTGTTGCTGGAGGAAGGCCTCCATGGTAGAGCTCATCTGCTCCATGGCAATCTGACTTCCTTCCACTGCCGCAATACTATCTTGGAGAAGCCCATTAGTCCACGCCAGCTCAGCAATGATGCCATTGGCAGCAACCACCCAAGCCTGGTCATCATACTCGACGACATCCTCATCTGTACCTTCAATAGTCACTGGATTGGAGAAGACATCCGCATCTGCCACATCCGGAGTAGGGCTCCTCTGACGGCGTTTGCCCTTGCCTTTGGGAGACAGTGTACCAGCAGGACACTGCCTCTTCCGGCCCTTGGGTCCCTGATGAATCCGGGCCTTCCAGGACAAGTGGCCTTGTCCTTCCGGCAGACATCACAGGACTTAATCTACAAAATGTCAAAATCAGCAGATCCAAAGGTTTTCAGATGACTCACCAAGGGATTCTTCTCAGCATCACCCCACTGACACATCCAGTCCTTAGTGACGCAATGGGAGCAGTATCCATCCTTTGCTCCGGATGCAGGAGCAGCCTTGGCCTTGCCAATCCATTAGTATCCGGATCTGGAAGAATCCACTTCACTCACCCGAGCCTCAATCAGAGCCCTCCGTCTCTTTTCCTCCATTTCCCTCTGGATCTCCGCCAACTCAATCTGCTTCAACTCCTCCTGCCTTTTCTGCTCCTCCGCCTCTTTCCGCTTCCACTCTGCCTTAGCTTCTGCTGCAGCCTTAGCAGCAGCCAGTTGCTGTTCCAGATCTGCCACAATGTCAGCAGCAGACTTAGGGGCATCAGATTTCTTTCAAGACATGTTTTAGAGCAAGTTTTGTTAACAGGGGTATGAAGTGGGGGTAGGAATCACTTTGGACGTCTGACATCCGTATATCTGTCGGATTACAGACTCAGCACTACAACCATCAAACTTCCCCATCGTCCCACATTAATCTTGTCCAATCTGGATCAACGCTTCCTGTGCCTCAGGGGTTTGGCCCTAAGGGGGGGATACTGTCATATACCATACTTCTAATCCCAGATCCGACCATATCCGATCAGATCAGATCGATTCTATTTCCATCTGGTCTACAGATCCTGTCCAGATCACCCATCCGAATGTGGCCACTTCTCGCACTCTAACTCCCTTGTGTATATCTGTGTCTATCTCCTTTCATCATTCCTCCTGTTTCCAGAATTCCGGCTGTGTATACTTCTGTCCTGTGTCACTGATCCATTACCTGTGTTTCATTTCTGATTTGTGCTTACTGATCCGCTGCGCATTGACTAATAGACTTCCATTACACTTCGTACATAGCCCTCGGTCCCAGACTTGTTGATTATCCATATTAGATACTTACAGTATATAAACCACTTGTAGATCTCCATAGAACCTTAGTTCAAATATCATCTTAGATTCTGCTCATTCTGCTTCCTCTGGACTTAGGTCACTTTCTGCTCTAAGTCATCTTCCGAGACTCGGGATTGATTCCTTTAGTCTATATCTCTGACTCTATCTTCGGATAGTCTATCTCTGTTAGTTTCTAGTTAGGAACTCATTCTGAAGCTAGTCTTAATCCTCGTTCTATTCCTACGTTCCAGATAACCTTCGGACATCTGGATCTGTCACACAACTCTTTCCAGTGTAACAAACATATTGGCGCTGGGCTTAAAACCCCATATTTTGACACTCGTCTCACGTCTACAGGAGTTACCACTTGTCCATGGCCATCTTACCCCTTTAGCAGTACCGGCAGCATCCCACACTTACTGCACACCGTACTGACTGCTGCACCTCGTTCCATGAACCAATGTCCTTCCATGTCCTTGCCACGTCCACATAGCTCCATTTGGTGCGTAGTTTGTTTTCTGTTCATTATCACTGATTCCATGGCAAGCGTTATTACATGTTGCCTCGTGCCGCAGCACCTCGCGCTATGTTTACTTACAGGGAAGAAAAACGCAGGAAGAGGAGCATGAGGCTTCGCCTCGAAGATGGAACGAGTACAAAGAATGGCAACGACAATGATCACGGGTGGGATGAGAACCACCACCACAGATGTCCTTGATGCGCACGCTAACATACTCCCCTTCCAACAGTTATTGCACAAAGTATGCCACAGAGCTACTCTACGCATGGTAACACTAGACAAGACCCACCCCCTCCACAAGGGCATCCGCGCAGCGTACAACTCATGTACCAGAAGGAACTTCAAAAGTTGCAAAAGACACCCGTCACCATTACACCGACTCCTCAATGAATTCGGCCTCAACCCACACGCTATCGAAACCATTGACCCGACACGCCACTACCCCAAATGGTCCTCCGATGCCAGCACGGAGATAGCAGGAGACATAATCACGGCAGTAAGACAAGACACAGAGGCGGAAGAAGATTTGAGAGTATATTCAGATGGCTCAGCCATAGACGGTGGAGTAGGAGGAGCGGCAGTCTTGATGAGAAACGGAGAGATGGTGAAGGAGAGACGGTTCCACCTGGGAGATGACCAGGAGCACACGGTCTATGAGGGAGAGCTAATAGGGATGATACTGGCAGTAGAGTTGCTGAGGGAAGAAGGGGGGAAAGGAACCATGTCCCTGGGCATCGACAACCAGGCAGCCATCCACGCCACCAAGGCTTTTGCCTCCAAGCCGGGGCACCACCTCATGGACAAGTTCCATGACGATTTGCGCAGACTCATCCCAGCACATGACACCCGCAAACTAACGATACGGTGGACGCCTGGCCACAAGGGAATCCCTGGCAATGAAGCAGCTGATGAACAGGCGAAGAGAGCGGCCAGAGGAGAGAGCAGCGCACCTAAGGATCTCCCAAAGTCCCTCCTTGTAACCAGAAACAACGCTAAACTCACCCTCCCAATCAGCAAGTCGGCGCTGAAGCAGAAATTCAGAGGAGAGATCAAAGCCGAAGCAGCAACCATCATGAGAGACTCACCACGCTATCAATGCCTCCACGAAATAGACGAAACCGCCCCATCGAAACATTTCTCCATCCTAGTGGAAAAGCTCCCACGGCGACATTCCTCCTTGCTCTTCCAACTGTTACAATTGTACGTACCCCTATTCATTTTCTATTCAGTTACCTTGTATATTATGTAACGAGACTCTGACTCATATGCTCAGCGCATCTGTACGATACATGCCTTCCCCATTTAGGATACGCATTTACATTCTCACGGTTATCTGGTCTGTGCGCACATATTGGCCTATTTAAGCACAGTGTACTTGTAGTAGATTCCCTACTTTAATCTTACTGGGTTTTACCTGGAATCTCCTTCGCTTAGGTCTCCAACCTAAGTCGTCTTGAATCGCCTCTAAGTCTAAGCACTCCTTAGCCTTAGTCTCTATTCTCGCGGATACCTCTTAGACTCATCTTTGAGGCTGAATCCTTGATCGTACTCGGAATGCGTTCCTTGTACTTTCACCTTGTCCTCTTCTGGACATTGTAAGAACTCCCAGCAGACCGACTGTGTCTTTTCACTGTCGCTGGTGACGCCACCCCAGTTCGTAACAAAAGATTAAAGTCCATTTTGATCGTCGACTATCCAGTCTTCGACCTTGAACCCTGATCGCCTAGATCAGCAGACTAGCGTACGCGTACGCTGAGCAGATTGTCAAGAGAAGCCCTCTGACAGAAGAAAGCCCTGACGGACAGCAAGACAGCGCGTGTAGGCACCGAGAAAGTATAACTCATCAGAAGAATCATCAACCATGTCGTCAACCAAAGAATTCGAGTATAAGATCGGTCAACCGATTGGATTTGATGGGGATCGTGATAACTCTCGCGAGTTTATCCAGTCGTGCAACTTGCACTTTGACATCAATGAAAAGCTTTACACCACCGACAAGCAGAAAATCATCTACATAACATCCTTTATGACCGAAAAGAATGCCAAATCATGGAAGGAACAATTCCTTGAACACGCCCAATCTACCGACACTTCGGGACAAAAAGTTGGTTATGGGACGATGGCGGATTTTATGAAGAGCTTCAAAGAAGCATTCGAACCAGTGGATACCAAAGGAACCGCCCTTACTAGACTTAGGGATCTCAAACAAGGAACCGGAGATCTCCACACCTACGTCGCTGATTTTGAGGCACTTGCAGCCAAGGCTCAGATCACTGACAACGCAACGAAGATCCAGTTCTTCCAAGACGGTCTTAATTGGGGTATCCTTACAAAGCTTTTCAATACGGGAGATGTCTCCGAAATATTTCGAGACATTGTGCTGCAATGCGTTGCTATTGACAACGCCCATCATCGGCTTAACGCTATGAGGACACGTCATATTCCACAACAGAAGAAGAAAAACTACGGGAATGCACGGTATATTCCGAACCGTGATTCCAATGCAATGGTCGTAGATCGAATCTCCGACATGGAAAGATCCGAATGCATGAAGAAAGGGCAATGCTTCGGATGCAGAAAGACAGGACACCGCATTCATAACTGTCCTGATAGAAAGAAGAAAACCCCACTCCGCCAAACCGAAGTCAAAGGGGAAGAAGAAGATGAAGAAACTGTGAGACGAATTGTTGAGGATTTTTGACTTGGAGAAACAAAGATTTGA
Organism: Suillus spraguei; assembly: GCA_016800925.1. Taxonomy (NCBI): domain Eukaryota; kingdom Fungi; phylum Basidiomycota; class Agaricomycetes; order Boletales; family Suillaceae; genus Suillus; species Suillus spraguei. The sequence continues at coordinate 278,385 of JABCPU010000038.1, read as the reverse complement.
CGTATGTTTCTCCCAATGTACTACTGAGACTTGTACGCGCTGTAGGTGAAAGAAAAGAACTTCGTGTCCCTATCACACTCCACTCGCGTACTCGCTTGAAATCCGTCGACACCACCGCTGTTATCGATTCAGGAGCAGCAGGCACATTCATCTCAGAAGAGTTTGTGAAACTCCATCAAATCACACGACGTAAACTCAAAGAACCATTTCGAGTTACTACGGCAGATGGAACTCTCATAAAAGGAGGACCAATTACGCACTACTGCCTTCTAGTAGTCAAAATCGACGACCGAACCATGTATGGAAAATTCAACATCACCAAATTAGGAAGAAGAGATCAAATTCTCCTTGGAATCCCATGGTTACGAGCAATGAACCCAATTATAGATTGGGCTGCTGAAACACTTGTACTCTCACGGACAGAGAAATTGGACGAGATCGAAATCGATATAGACGAGGATCGCAAGAAGAACGGGTTGCCCCAACTATTCAATCATCATACCAGATGGCAACACTCCCGCCTTCCGAAACCTTTCATCGCCTCTCCTATTATTGCTCCTGAGAACCTAGAAAACTCAGAAGTACGAATGCCACGTACTATAGAACCTACTCCACGTGTACAACTGCTGCGAGCAGTGTCACCGATCCCTCGCGCAGAGAAGCGCAAGAATGAATCCGAACCCGAACATCGGGCCGGACAAAAACCTATTGAACAACGGCCAATAGAAGAACAGAAGCAAGGAAAGAGGAAACCAGAAGAAGAACTCCTAGGACGAAGCACCAACGTACCAAAGCTATCCAAATTCTTTGTTCCCCCGAAAACCCTTTCAGCTTCAATTGAAGAAATACCCAATGAAGAAGAACCGAAGAAGAACCCGTGCCCTCGTTGATCCCAACTGAGGATGATGACCAATTCGACACCATGAACGACGTCTGGCATGCACCAGAAGTACGCGAAATTTCCTCGTACGAACTAGGAGATGGAGAATTTCTTGTGGAGTACGATACCGATGGGATTAGTATGAGGATCATAGAAGAAGTATCCATGGATACACCCTTGACACGTGATGGAACTTCTCAACTCGAACAATCCTCCGACTACTCCACAATTCCTCTCCCTCCTCTGAAATATAGTAACAAAGCTCAGGAATTCGCCACGGAAGAAAAGGAAAAGAAAAAGAAACCCTTCGAAGAATTGGTCCCGGATTACTTGCACGACTTCGCAGACATCTTTGCTAAAGACGGACTGAACAAACTACCCCCCGAACGCCCTGGTATCGATCATCGGATCGACACCAAACCCGGTTTTATCCCTCGCACGTCTAAGGTTTACCCGCTATCGGAAAAAGAACGCGCTGCTGTCAAAACGTTTATCGATGAAAACGTTGCGAAAGGCTTTATCTCAGAATCGAAGTCACCTCAAGCTAGTGGCTTCTTCTTTGTGGGAAAGAAGAGCGGAGAACTGCGTCCCTGTCAAGATTACCGTTACATCAATGATTGGACAGTCAAGAATGCATATCCGCTCCCACTCCCTATTTCCCTTGTCGCGCGTCTTCATAACGCGCAGTTCTTTACGAAAATGGATATTCGGTCCGGTTATAACAACATTCGCATCCATCCTGATGATAGGTGGAAAGCTGCTTTTACCACGGAATTCGGCCTGTTCGAACCAAACGTCATGTTCTTCGGCCTTTGCAATTCTCCAGCAACTTTTCAAGCATACATGAATCGCACCTTTCAGCAAGAGATCAATGAAGGATGGATGGTTATCTATATGGACGATATCCTGATTTTCTCTACGACAATGGCGGAACACCGTGAACGGACTAGACGAGTTTTGATGAAAATACGAAAAGAACACTTGTTCTTGAAACCGGAAAAATGCACCTTCGATGCAGAAGAAGTAGAATACCTCGGAATGATAATTCGTCCCGGACAAGTTGCTATGGACACCGCCAAGACCAAGGGAATCTCCGATTGGCCAATCCCGAAATCTGTAAAAGATGTTCGGTCATTCCTCGGTTTTTGCAACTTCTACCGCACGTTCATCTCCCACTATTCTGACATCGCTAGACCCCTTATCGATTTGACAAAGAAAGATAAGGCCTTTGAGTGGTCAACCGAATGTATGGACACTTTCGAAGAATTGAAACGACGCTTCACTTCCCAACCGGTACTCCGCAACCCTGATCCTTCCCGACAATTTGCAATTGCCACCGACGCTTCGCTTGTAGCAACTGGCGGAGTTCTCCTCCAAACTGATGAGAATGGTGTTTATCACCCATGTGCATACCTCTCACAGTCTCTGAACCCCGCAGAACGCAATTACCAGATTTTCGATCGGGAACTCCTTGCCATGATCCGGGCATTGAACGAATGGCGTCATTATCTCGAAGGAAACCCACACCCTGTCCTGGTGTTCACCGACCACAAGAACCTTCTGTACTTTCGAAGTGCACAGAAGCTCACCCGTCGCCAAGCACGTTGGCAATTGATTTTGTCTATTTACGACATCGAACTGCATCACGTTGCAGGTACTAAATTAGCAGTACCTGATGCACTATCCCGCCGGCCTGATTATGACTCTGGCAAAGACGATAATGAGGACCAGACCCTCCTCCCTGACGCTCTATTCGTTCACCTTATTGACACCGACTTGAAGGATGTGCTGTCATCCTCTGACCCCCTCGACGACCCTGTCTTCAAAACGGCATCTGATGCCCTTGATGGCGTGTGCCTTCCCCCTATGAAATCGGCACTTTCTGACTGGAAGATTGAGGAGAATGTCCTCTATTTTAAGAACCGCGCCTATATTCCACCGGCGCATCGCTCCGATATCCTGAAACGATATCATGATCATCCTACCGCGGGTCACCCCGGTAGATTCAAAACTGAAGAACTCATAAAACGAGAAGCCTGGTGGCCTGCGATGGGCTCTTATATCCGGCAATACGTTGAGGGTTGCGCCCTTTGCCAGCAAATGAAAACGGATACTCATCCCGTTCGTCCTCCGCTCGCGCCTATTCCCTCGTCGGCTGTTCGCCCGTTCTCCCAGGTCTCCGTTGATCTTATCACTGACCTCCCCGTCTCTGGAGGCTTTGACAGTATCATGGTCGTGGTAGACCATGGCCTTATGAAGGGGGTAATTATTATCCCTTGTTTGAAAACCATCACTTCAGAAGGTGTGGCTAAGCTATTTTTAAAACATGTCTACTGACGATTTGGACTCCATGACAAAGTCATCTCGGATCGAGGACCGCAATTCCTATCTCGCTTCTCAAAGGAACTTGCTCGACTTCTCGACTACGTCATCGCTCCATCCACGGCTTATCATCCACAGACTGATGGTCAAACGGAAAGGCTTAATCAGGAACTTGAAACATACCTCCGCATTTATTGCCGCAACAACCCTGAGGATTGGGTAGAACATCTACCAATTGCCGAATTTGTTCATAACCACCGAAAACACGATGCGAGGAACGCATCACCCTTCTATTTGATGATGGGATACGAACCACGCGCTATTCCCCACCTTATCCCCGATTCATCCGTCCCCGCAGCAGAAGATCGAGTACGATCTCTGCAGAAGATAAGAGAAGAAGCAATCGCCTGCCACAACATTGCAATGCAGATGATGGCTGAACGATCCCGAGGAGATAAGTACACCCCATGGAAGATCGGAGATAAGGTTTGGCTATCTGCCGCTAATCTTAGACTCAAACTCCCATCAAGGAAACTCGCCCCAAAGCGATACGGACCTTTCCCGATCATCAATGTCTTATCTCCCATCACGTTCACACTCAAACTTCCCCCGCAGTGGAAAATTCACCTCACGTTCCATGCTTCTGTCCTATCATCCTATAGCAAAACGGACGTACACGGTCCGAACTTCCCCGAACCACCACCTGACATCATCGAAGAAGAAGAAGAATATGAAGTGGAAGCAATCCTTTCTCACAAAGGAACCGGCAATCGCCGACGCTATCTTGTCTCCTGGAAAGGATATTCATCGGGAGATAACGAATGGCTCCCAGAAACGAACTTGAAAAACTCCGCTCAAATTTTGAATGCTTATAAGAAGCAACACGCCCTCTGATTATTCCTTAGTCAATCAACTCGCATTAGCACTTGATCAACTACCAACAACCTTCAATGTCTTTCCCCACTGCATACATCACTCCCGTCACTATTGCCAACAATGATTCCGACTCTGAAGCCGAAAACTACGGAAACCTCACCACTGAAATTGATAACTCCTCTTACATCGAAGCCGCCATTCTCTGCGAGGGACATGCCCTTGAAATCGAAAGAATTCTCACCGAACGAGGCGCTCTCCCTGCCTTACTCCTCGTTAATATCATCCGCACCGCAGCACTCATCGAAGTCACCGCTAAAGAGATTACAGAAGCCACATACAGACATCGCTTCTTACATCTTCAAAAACGCATTCGTGCTTACGCTATGTTGCTGTTTCCCGATTCTTTTAAAAATGATGTTGAAGAAGCTATTCATATCATTGCCGAACGTCGAGCAGGTGTTGCTCGACCTCCCTCTCCGCAGGAAGATACGCCAATTCCTATTCCAGCACCCTCATCTTCGCGTGTTTATTCTAGTCTTGACGCCTTTACTGGCCTATATACTGCTGTCCAAGAGATTGGACAACTCACCAATATGGTTGTCGAAACAATCCAGCAATCAGTTGCTGAAACTAGAGCGGCCAGAAATCTAGTAGAAGAAGCTATCACTGATCTACAACAAACGCAGTCGGATCTTGCATCCCCGCGAACACCATCTCCCATTGAACAATCAACGTCATCACATCCTGTCACAACTTCTCTTGATTGCCCTGATTGGCTATATGAACCCTGCACAAAGGAGCAGTGCGAGGCAGCCAAACTACTAGGTATCCCTGCCACCGAGTTAGTAACACTCGGTCCTCGACTTCGCGACCTTCATATACATCCCCCCATGTCCATTACATCATCATTCGGTCCTATGGATCCCATCTCACCAGTCCTAGTGAAAGACTTTGGTATCACCTCCCCTTCTTCCCCCGCTGAACTTCTTACGATCGCTGAACGCGACATTACCCCGGATCTCCCCATGTCAGCATACACTTTGTCCTCCGCTCAACAGGCACAACTTAAGCGGCAGAACACCCTTGCTTTAAAACGTATGACGAAGAAGAAGGGAAAGAAACGCGCCAGATCCACCAGTCCTACACCCATCATTTCTCCATCCCCCCTATGCAAAGTCCATTCTAACCCTGACGAGAACATGAAATACCGCGTCTGCGGATTACTAGGACATCGTCAAAAGAATTGTGCGGAATATCAGTGCAAGGTTTGCAGATATTGGTCGCCGACTCATTTGTCCCTCTACTGCCCTAACCGAGTTGGGCCTCCTCCCTTCAAGTTAACTTGGAAAGATGAGGGATTCTACGACGCACTTCGTGCTTGGGAAAAGCAGCTTGACGAGGAACGCATTCAAGCAGAGAAAAGGAGGGATTCTAAACGACGCGCTGGTTTGGAGGAAGCTAAGTACATGATGAGTGGATCCTTTGCTGATGAAGACTACGAATGGAGTGACGATCCCGTCTACTATGCGAACCAAAGTGAGTGAAAGCCGGTGACTTTCAGTATAATACGGGGGTAATGTTACAATTGTACGTACCCCTATTCATTTTCTATTCAGTTACCTTGTATATTACGTAACGAGACTCTGACTCATATGCTCAGCGCATCTGTACGATACATGCCTTCCCCATTTAGGATACGCATTTACATTCTCACGGTTATCTGGTCTGTGCGCACATATTGGCCTATTTAAGCACAGTGTACTTGTAGTAGATTCCCTACTTTAATCTTACTGGGTTTTACCTGGAATCTCCTTCGCTTAGGTCTCCAACCTAAGTCGTCTTGAATCGCCTCTAAGTCTAAGCACTCCTTAGCCTTAGTCTCTATTCTCGCGGATACCTCTTAGACTCATCTTTGAGGCTGAATCCTTGATCGTACTCGGAACGCGTTCCTTGTACTTTCACCTTGTCCTCTTCTGGACATTGTAAGAACTCCCAGCAGACCGACTGTGTCTTTTCACTGTCGCTGGTGACGCCACCCCAGTTCGTAACACCAACTCCGAACAGGGCACGCACCCTTGAACAAACACCTACACCGGATAACGAAAGTCCCCAGTCCCATTTGCCAGCAATGTCATAGCCGAGAAGAAACAGTACATCACTTCTTACTTGCTTGCCCAACGTACACCAGACAATGTCTATCCCTCCAGAACAAGATAGGCCCCCAAGCTAGCCACCTCAAGAACTTGCTGAACAACCAGAAATGTGTCAAGCCCCTACTACGCTACATAGCGAGCACGCACCGACTGGAACAAATCTTTGGAGATGTTACACCCCCTGCAGACGACAAAGAAGAAGAATGAGCCCATAAACCCCTATCGCCTTTAGCTGGCCTTACCAGTCCTCGTTTCACACCTGGACCAATGATCGCGCATCACAAAAATATTCTTGATAATTAATACATACGAACAAGTACATACCTGTAGGTTTTGTCTACCATAGGGCATAGCCCCAACAGACAATAAACACTGATTAAAAATAAAAAATAAAAATGTTTACTTATGGCGGTTACTACACTCCAGCGCTACTGATCTCGCCTAGAGTATTCCGAGTACATACGAATTAGGATATAAGCACCGTGTACCCCGCACGATACAGTACCTGATTTTACCCCATTGCACATACTATAGGTCAGGATTATTGTCTAGCTCTGGATCTACCCAGCAGTGGACTAGTCTTTAAAGTTTCCTTATCGCTCATTAATACATCACGCTCATTCTCCATTACCACTGGCATACCGCTGGACTTTTGATTGTTACTTTGACTGAACTTCTCATGCTCCGCTACTTTACCGCTGAAAGTACCGTGGACTTCTTTACTGTTTCATTGCACCACTCGCAAACTTACCACTACTGCTGAGACCACCACTCAACATTGCTTGCTCAACGCAACTGTTACTGACTTTATCTCGATGACGGTAGCACCGCTATGCACGACGCTAGTTCTGGCAGTATCATCGCTGACCGCGGCAACTGACCGCTGACCACGACACTTGTTTTGCACACAAGTTAGGCTCAAACTTGACCATACTAATAGGCATCCCCCTTTAGGGTCGAACGCTCTTGTTCTTACAAGTGAAGCAGACTAGATGGAGCGCAAGACTAACATACTAGTTTAGGCAGTGGTTTATCTACAGCCCAAGCTAGGTTGTATCTTTACACTGGATCTTCGGATGTATACCTTCTCCCTGAAATAAGGGGCATTACTCGGGAAAGGGGCACAGTGCACAAACTGAGGCCAAAGCCCTTCAGATCTCTCTCCCTTTGAGTACAGTCTTAACACCTTACCACTCAGTTCATGAATCATTGCATTGTTGTTGGATGTATTATTGCAAGTCACACTGAGGATCTGTGCATTGTGCATTTAGCTGCATGTATGTTTTTTTTCAGTTAGAACAATACCTTTGCTGATATACCAAATTCCTCTAGCATTTTTGCAAACATCTCTGCAAGCTCTTTGCAAGTGTGGGACTGTGGTCTCATTAGCTCATGTACATATACTAGATTGGTAAGTTTCACCATTGCAACTTCAATAACATCTAATGGTATACTCAGTGGCTCCCCTTGGTGCTCAAAGTGGGCCAAAAATGCAACCAATGTGCAATGGTTGGGTGATGTCCAACCATCCATATTAAAATTGATCTTGCCATTGTATTCCTGGTATATTTTTAACTTTTGATTTTTCACTAATGAAAAAAACACTCACCTGTAACATTTTAGCAACCTATTTTTGAGTCTGTGCAAAGACAAGTCGGACATCACAAGAGACAGTGAATGGGGAAGGTATGTGGTATTCTGGTCTCCCTGTTTTCATCAGTGACTGAAATGCATGATCCTTGATGACATTGGATGGATGTAGGCTCTTGGACACCCAATGCACAATTTCAGCCCTGAAGGTGCCATTGTCAGACTCCTGCAACTATGACTGGAATATGTTCATACCTTGTTTCTGTGTGGGTGTGTTGATGGTGCAAGTACATGATTTTACCTTTGCCTTTGCATTCAAAGGATGCAGTAATAGATCTGTTTCACAGGATACTATCAACAATCTTGTTGCACACTTCCCTTGCTTCCTTTGCACTATCTGCAGCTTTCAAGACTTCATCTCCCCAGCACAAGCACACATGCTTCCGCATGTTGCCTGTGAATCACACATCACCCTTATCAAGGAAGCATTGCACTTTGACCTTGCAACCCTTTGCTTGGTACTTGAATGCATGTGCACAGTGGTCAGCAACTTCAACAACTTGCAGTGTTGGATGAAAAAATGCATGAACAGGTGAGTTCCATTCTTTCATTAACCGCTCTGTTTGTGCTCAATCAATGTGATAATAATGTATAGGTCATTGGACTTACTCAGCTTGTCTTCAAAATCCTCATCAATGTGCATCACTACTTGCAGGGCCATTATGGTCTAGGTCAATATATTTATGCAACACATTCTCCTCCTCTTCTGTGCGCACAACAGCACACCTACTCACACCTGGAGGTGGAGTCGCACTCTCCTCCCCCTCCTCCTCCTCTGTGTGCACAACAGCCTGCCTACTCACAGCTGGAGGTGAAGTCAGCAACACTGTCCTTGGCCTATCCTTTTCCACAGGTGTGTTATTAACCAGAGTCATGTTTTCAACTGGTAGGTTTTTTTGCCTTCTTTGATAGCAGATTTACACTATCTCCACTACCATCAGGTTTTTGCTTCTTCAAAGAAGCTTTCTCTTCAAGTGCGGCTTTAGCTTTGCCAGTCATCTTGATGACACATTTTGCTGTAGCTGTGAGAGTATTGTTGAGCTGCATGGTGGGTGATAGTACTAGCAGATGATGAAAATTTACAGGGCTGGATGTATCACACCAGTAGCCAGTAGTATATTGTAGCACCATTTTGTTTCAAGTTCGACTGTTTGCAACTGGACAGTAATGCTATTTTTAGTTAATCAAATGTTATGCATTGCGTGACACTTGAATTTAATCAAAACCCATTGCAAGGGTATAGGTAGGGTACAGGAATCTGTCATATACCAGACATTCAGGTCCAATCTGGACACCCAATCTATACACATCCAACCCAATCCATCCAGATCCGAACATCCAGTCCATACATGTCCAATCCAATCCACTCATCCGATCCAGTCCCATATCCATATCTGATCTGAGTTCATATCTGAATTATTCCCGCACATCTGCACATTACTCCTTTTAGTATATATCTGTGCTTCCAGTTTTCAGTTATCTCTGCTTTCAGCTATTGGTTATCTCTACCTCTGTCTTAATAAGTTATTCCATACGAGGTCTCATCTCCGAGTTTATGGCTATGTTCTGCTGTACTAACTATTATGTTTCCGTGTGTTACATACATAGCCTTGGATCATGCTTACTGATCTTCCATTATGATACTTACAGTATATAAACCCAAACTCAGACTCCTAGAGACTTCAGTCTGATCATTGCTTGTATCCTATCTGCTTCTCATGTCAATATAACCCCATTTCCATTCTTATACTTGGGCTCTGGCTCTCGTAAGCTTTCAGCTCAGACCTATGGGATCATTCCCTAGGCTGGAGCCTTGATCCTTTGTCACATAATACTTTTAGACTTTGTCTAATTCCTATCTCTCATTTGTTTTACCTCCAGCTCTACCTTTGGTAGTCTTATCTTGTCTGCTTCTATTCCAAACCTTGTCTGGAATAGTCTATACTCTCTTTACATAACATCCAGACTTACTCCACTATAGTGTTAAGACTGTACTCAAGGGTAGAGAGATCCGAAGGGCTTTGGCCTCAGTTCGTACACTGTTCCCCTTTCTCGAGTAATGCCCCTTATTTCAGGGAAGAGTTATTCATCCGAAGACCCGGAAGGAGTTGCGTGACGGATCCGGGTGTCCGAAGGTTATTCGGAACGTAAGGAGAGGACAGAGATTAAGGCTAGTTTTGGAACGAGTTCCTAACTAGAAACTAACGGAGATGGACTATCCGAAGATAGAGTCGGAGATATAGACTATAGGAATCAATCCTAAGTCTCGGAAGGTGACTTGAAGCGGAAAGTGGCTTAAGTCCGGAAGAGGCAGAATGAGTAGAATCTAAGATGATATTCGAACTAAGGTTCTACGGAGATCTACAAGTGGTTTATATACTGTAAGTATCTAAGACGGATAATCAGCAAGTCCGGGACCGAGGGCTATGTACGAAGTGTAACGGAAGTCTATTAGTTAATGCACAGCGGATCAGTAAGCATGAATCGGAAATGAACACAGGAAACGGATCAGTAACACAGGACGGAAATATAAACAGCCGGAGTACCGGTAGTAGGAGAAATGACGAAAGGAGATAGACGCAGATGTACACAAGGGAGTTAAGGTGCGAGAAGTGAGTACATTTGGATGGGTGGTCCGGACAGGATCTGTGGACCGGACGGATATGGAAACGATCGGATCTGGACGGATATGATCGGATCTGAGATTAGAAGTATGGTATATGACATATAGTAGCACATCACTTCCCCTTAGATCCATGGAGCTCTGCTCATCCGATCCTCCGCTCTTCCACTCTTCCAACCTCCAGATCTATCCTATTCTATCCTCTGACATCTGTGGATTATCTTTCCCTCTGGAGCTCCACTCCTATCCTGCCCTGGACTTTGTCTGGCAGTCCATCCTCCATCTATTTCACTTCGGACTTGTTCCAGTAGTCTTATCTTTGTTCCTTGTCATCCAGAAATAGTTCCGGCATGTTCCCACACTTATCCGGAAGTCCTTCGGAGCTCTATCAAGCTATCCTGTCTTAAGAGTTCATCCAAACACCATCCAGACTTCACCAGAACTCCCCTTTGGACTTCATCTGAAATTAAGGGCACATACTTGGGTAAGGGGTACAGCACATGAGCTGAGGCCCTATGACCTTCCTTCTGAGCCTCCAGCACAACCACCCATGGGAAACCAGGCTTCCAAGCAGCCAAGGTTTTCCGTGTTCTAACAGTATATAATATCTGACCTGTACCCGTACCCCACATGTACCCATACTCCACACCTGCACAGGTATACCCATACCCATGCAGTTCCCTAATACTCTGAGGCATAATTTTAAAAATTGCCCAAAATTAAGGTGTGTCATCCATGGTAATTGGAACATGTTGTAATTTTTTCTCATTCAGTGTCAGTCAAAATTCATGCAGGTAATGATGCATATATGCAGGAGTATATAATAGTACTTTGCTAGTCATACAGTTGTGTTGTGTTAATGCTATGCATAAAATGATTCATTTGGCGGTACATCACAGTAGCAACTGTCCCCTACTACAATGCTTTTATTCCTTGTAAGCTTGGTGGAAATGAGGTTTATGATGAAAAAAATTACAATTTGTTTAAATTTTGTTGTTGTTCACACTTTTGTTTTTGGGGTGACATGATATAACTTTGGCATCTTTTGTTTTTGGGGGGACCCAGGACACACATTAATGTTCGGGGCAACACAATTTCCTTTTTTGGCATCACACAAAATTCGGGGGGTCACATTTTGTTTTGGGGGCACACAAATAATATTTGTGCAGATTCAACAGCATATGTGCAAGCACATATTTCAATGTCTACTATCCATGTTCCTCGTCCTCATCGGGCTTTCGTATCATAAGGTTTGCCAACAATGATCAGTATAGAATCTTCGATATGCGTTGGGACGTTGCTGACAGAGGATCAGTTTGCATAGCCAAAGCTAGCCAAGCAAGTTGAGAATCCCTGACTGATATAGTGAAGATGCGGTGTCGCCACTAGATCGAAACAGCCCCGAGAGAGGACATGGAGAAAGAAGAATCGGGCGCGCTGATATAACCGCATGGAGCGTGATTTGTCGTTCTTCAACTTATACAGGTTGATTTCGTCAAACTGACCGACGAGCCTCAGCAGTGTCCATGTCCTAGGGCTCTTAATTGAATAAGGACTGAAAACGGTTCCATTTTATTGGCATGCCAACAAAAAAGAGCGAATTGCGAATAGCTCACCTGTGCCATACAACTGCCTATGCGCACCCCTCGACGCTCATTCAAATGAAAACCGACGCAAAACTTGATCTAAAAAAGTCCTTGGAGTGGATGTAATAACTGATTAATCCCTACTCGAACTCATCGATAGCTTGTCATTTGCTTACCCCAATAAGCATGAAAACAGGAACAGCAGCACCTATCTTCAGTCCCAAGAGAGTAGTCCCTTCGTAAACGCAGAGATCTCGACATGTGACATTGCGGAGATGGCGGGATGAAGTCCGATAAAAACACCACCGGAGACTAAACCAAGAATAATACATAACTTAAATTGATACCATGATGAATGCGGGACTGAATAAAACAGATTCTCTTGGTGCTCTCTATAGAGCACTAGACAACCGTTAGCTCCACTGAGCATCTCCCGTGCTAACACTATCGCCAGTCGATGTATGCACGTGCTCCTGGAAAACTATTGAGGTCATACTAGTCGCTGTGTTGGAACCGGCCACATGCTTGGCATGATATTCCCGAATGCTAAGGATCAGTCGGGGTCCTAGTACAAATGACTGCACAGCCTCCAAAATCTGAGTCAACCCATAATAAGTCTGAATTTTCAGGGAAGACTGATCCTGTAGAAATGATGAACCATGATCGTATGTAGGTAAGTGAAAGATCGACATACCATTGAGAGTGTTAGAGAGAAATTCATAATGAGCTGGAAGCAACAAACAGCGACAAAGCTACCAAGGCTTCAGGGGGGAAGGAAACAATAATCACACCATGAGCTCACCTCGCAAAGTAAAGCACGTGAGTTTTGATCAACACCGTGAAGCAGTCCTTGATAATCCCTCCTGCAGAATATTGTCCCAGTTCGCGGAAATGTTTGACAGCGATCCAGACCGCAAGACATAGTGCGAGGGCCTCCCACATAGTGGCGAGTACCCAACCAATAGATTCCAGAATTAACGAATCTTCCGATAAGCTGATCAAGCACTGATGGGTGCCGGAGAGAATGAGCTCCTCTTGTATCAATGAGTACCGGTATATGTTTTGTCATCCATAATTAAGCGTACCCCCTGAAGCATGCATCGTTGAAATTATTATTACCACTGAGCTGAAAATGTTGACAGCCAGGAAGATGAGAATGAGAAATGTCAGGATTTTTTTGGATCGTTGATACATGGCATACAACCGAGTGATCATGACGACTTGCAGCACATTCCAATCAAGTCAATATCAGACTTCAGTGAGGCTTCACAAGTGCCAAGCTCACCCCACAGCATCACAAATACCTCAACACGCGTCCAACACCATACAACGTACATAATCCAGCCTGATGGATCTAGTTAGCAACCAGCTTCAAATAGTACACATTCCAAACAGACTCACATCTGTGGCAGTATAAGTTGGCACCGAGTAGTGAACCAAGGACTTAGTAAAGAACCACACCCACTCCTACAGGGAACCACGGTTAATTGGGAGGGAATAGTAGGCACCTGTGAAGAAGACTTACTGTATCTGTGAGCGAGATGGTCGGAATACTGCCTGTATGTCGTTGGTCAGGAGGAGCAAAGACAGCAAATGTACTAAGGACACGTACTCAACAATGGTCTGCTGATTATGAGAGATAAACGATTAGCACAAGATCGATTGTTTAGCCTTTCGAACATACACAACATAAAAGATTCCAAGGTAGCGCACCTAGAATACTTTCAAATCAGCACAACATCATAACAGTGACAGGCAAGCTACGTACACCAAGATACAAAACTGTCATTAGGGACCAGGGTTGCCTCTGGAATTGATTGTATTTTCATGCGTGTTCCTCTGACATGAGACTCTACTCACCCAGACTAATTCGACCTATAAAACCATTGTTAGCGAAATGGCTGCTCTTATCATAGCGTTGACTTACCTCTTGTCCGAATGTAAGTGCTGAAAATGCTTGTAGGGCATCAGCAATTATTTCATTTTATCATGCTCACCCCAATCATACGCGACTCCAACACAGGCGGCAACTGCGAAACCGCAGTCAAGGTTAGGTCAACTCCGGCTGCTCTCTACGAACCTATAAAATAGCTGGAAACACGGTATGAATTGATGTTCGACCACCAAATGGGATCATTCAAGATTATGGTCATACTGTTAGAGGATGGGAGGCGAACTTGGTAGGTGTGTAACGATGACAGTCCCGTTAATTATACCACCATCCAGTGCCTAGAATACTCGAATACCATAAAGGATGGAAGTCAAATTTGGTTGACATGTCAACACCTAACTAGTCAGAAATAGGGGAGATAGAAGCAAACGGACGTATGCGAGCACAGAGACTGACTGTCACTTTGCACAGCCAGAACTAGTCAAGTTGAGAATCCCTGATTGATATAGTGAAGATACAATGACACTGATAGATCCAGACAACGCTGCGGAAGGACATGGAGAAAAAAGACTGTGGGGGCTGACATGACCGCATGAAGTCTGATTTGTCGTTCTTCAAATTATACAAGCTGATTTCGCCAAACTTGACTGACGAGCCTCGGCAGCGTCCATACCAGGGGCTATGCATGAGAAGGACCGAATGTGGTAACATTCTGTTGGGTCGTCGGAAAAGAATGGGTTGAGAATAGCTCACTTGTGCCATCAGCTGCCGATGCGCACCCCTCGACGCTTATTCAAATGAAACCCGATGCAAAACTTAACCGTGACGCGAGCCTTCGAAAAGCCTGCCGTCTAATTATTCTTGCTGGGCATGAGCAGTCTCCGTGAACAAAATAGGACATGAGGTTATTTAACAAGGAGAGCTTGAGTCGGCATGACATAGACGTTGGAAATGCGGCAAAACGAGAAGCAGCCAAATCACTCGCCTGTATAACTCTTTCAATGAATAATCCGCATCCTACGCATATGTATATGCACACTTCTCGCCCTCCATCTCGATCGTAGGCCTATTGGATACATTCAAGCCTGATTCATGAGATTTGGGCGTCAGCGAGGAGTACTCTCTCACAAATGATATATCCTTGAGGCTACGGCTGCCGATGAGACATGATCTCTAGTATTAGGTCAGGGATACCTGCAGGCTGTGAGACGACCAGCAGCGTTTATTGGACGATGGGGGACAATACTCCGGACCGGACTGATAGGCCGGACGGAACTTTCGAACTTTCGAACGTCCGCAAGTCTGACCTAGCCCGAATAACCTGTGTCAAGCTTATCTAATGATTACCGAGGCAGCCGCCGCCGCACAACGGTAGATCCGAGATGATAAACCTCTGGTTACCAGAGCTTCCTGGAACGGTCCTGGAACGATTCCGGTTGGGTAGCCGACGCTCCTGCTCACTGTTTTCGGTGATGAGCTCAACTATCTTGCATATTCCGGTTATATATGTGTTGAGGCTTGCATCGCTTGTCAGTGTCAAGGCCGCCCGGGCATAGCCGAGTGGGCGAACACCTTGCTCGATAAGCACTTTTTTTTTACAATTGGAGCATGGATGACTTCATCGGATTAATCTCGCGGTGGCGACGGAAACCATGAGGCATTGGATAGGAAAGTTCAAGCTAAAAAAAATTGCTAGTAAGAGCGTCCTGCTAGATCCTACTGATACCAGGATGGGCTTTCCACTGTCCAGTGAGTGCTACTATGCTTCCGGATAAATTTTGTAGATGATGTGCGATGAACGGGACACGTTTTGGCCAGGATACGCATACATGTCTCATTTCATGACAACTGTCAAGCTTGTAAAATAAATGAAGCGCCAACATGATGATGACGAGTATACCGCCGCCACCGTCCTGACATCGCGCCCTCGTCGTTTGTTTCAGATTAATACATTATCCTCCAAAGTACAGGCTAGTACACTCGTTGAACATTAGCCGCCGTTGTCATCCGATAATATATATTACAAAGTTGGATGAAAGAAAGAGTTAGTAGTACTACATCTAGGCTGCTGCATAGCAAGTTCGTGCATGTGACTCATAAGGACCCAGAGATCCCGGTGCTGACACAGTTTTTTTCGCGGAACCAAGGCACGATCCCATGGGGAAACACAGCCACCTGTCTCATGAATCCCGAAATGGCCGCAACAGCAATTTCAGCCTCGACGCATCGTTAAATTCAACTCTCATCATCCTGCACGAACTCGCAATTCTGCTAGAGTACAAAAGTACTCGCTCTTGTTCAAAAACTGGAGTCTCATGTCGCTCTTAACACCTACCGAGGCGCATGCCTTTCAGAAATTCCTTTCATCACTTGACACTACCGACTTTTCAGCGGGATGGAATATGCAACTAGAAGTCTCTCATGAACATATGCCTCCAGCACACGGTAAAGAAGCGCTGGCTCAAGCAACCAAGGACCTCATGTCACTGGATACAGATAAATGGCGGTATCCACTCGCTCACACTCCTTCATCTCGCCAGCCCCCGTCTGAACAACCGGTTAATCGGCATCCCCAGTCACAGTCAAACTCTTTGTCATTTCTCTACTCTACCCGTCGAGAGCGACGTGTAGAGGGTAATGACGCTGCCACAGGATATTCCCAGCCACCGCCCTCTCGCAATCGTGCTCACATACCTCAACGAACCATGAACCCTTCATCAGTCTCCGCCAGAACTAGAGCGAGAACGTTCGCGTTCGAGAATGCATCATCCTCGTCATCAAGCATGTCTCCTATCGATCTGTCTTCCTCAGCTTCATCCTTCTCTACACAGCATACCACTCCTACACCGGTCTCGTCGAATAAACGATCCCCACCACCGGATCATGATGTCACAAATAAACGGCGGCGACAGTCGTCAGTCACATCACAACAATTTGCAAGTGACACCGGTAGAGCAACAACCCTTCTATCACCCTCCCAGAAAAAAGCAAATCATATACAGTCGGAGCAGAAGCGAAGAGCAAATATAAGAAGAGGCTACGAGGCTTTGTGCGACATCGTTCCATCTCTACGGGAGGCCATGTTAGCTGAGGCAATGGAAGAAGATGAGGCGGTTGCGAGCGGGAAGAAAGTTGGCAGGCGACGGTGCAAAGGGAAGGCAGCAAATGACGACGGTGAGAAAGTCGATGGCAGAGCCGGTCCAAAAAGCGAACACGTCGTGCTTTCAAAGAGTCAGTGCTCAGACTACATCTCTGCTTTCATTCACATTTATTTTAATCCTGCGCTACAGCTATCGAATACGTCACAGAACTTTTGTCGGAGCATGATGTCTTCAAGCAGCGGCTAATGGTGGCGAGAAGTGCTCTCCCCCTTGATCATCCACTATTACAACGTCATCCTGACGCACCACCCCAGCTATGGGAACGGAAATGGACTGGTGGTGAAGCAAAGGATGGCGACGAGGACGACGAAGACGATGAGTCGTAGCTCAAAATAAAATATCACTAAACGCCTCATAGTATTTATGGGTTGAAGTCCGTTGTCTTGGAAGGGTCTAGAGTTGGACACTTATTATATCAGACTTGTTTCATTATGTATAATATATGTCCTTTAATTCGCTGTCTGCGAGTGTCTGCACGACCTTGCAGCAGCGAGACAAATATTTGTCTTGATTAGGCTGACTGAACTTCGAAGTATCGAGTCGGACTGCCACGCCAGAGGAAGAATTCTGGATATGTAGGGTAACTTTACATAAGCTTTTAAACCTTAATACACAGCTCCTTGAACTTACCTGTATACTGTTCTGAGTTCCTCGATAGCGGCATCAGAAATTGATAGAATCATTCGCCGAGTACTGAGAGGGGGTCATTTTCAATACTGTAGAACACATCTAGATAGTTGAATCAATGAAAAACGTGTGTTGAAGGGCGCTGCTCACTAAATTCAATATTTTGGATGTCATGAGTGATATCATGTGACCAATATCAATTATATGTGCGTCATATGTGTTGTTGTTATTGATGTCTCTCTGAATCATACTCTCATTCATGAATTCACTACAATGGCATTCAGAGACCTTCATATCATTGAGCTTCGAGATATCAGATGATGACAGCAACTGGGACTCGGATAGCACGAGTTCATCTCAAACAGACTTATGTTTCTGATCTCACCATTGTTCCGGTTCTATTGATTCCACCAAATCATCTGGGCCTTTGCGGACCCCCTTAGATGCTTTCTGTTATGAACTGGTGATAAGATTATAGCCGGAGTATAGGGGATGGAATCTGGAGGGCTTCCGGATTAGTTTCTGATAAAGTTTCTGAAAGGAATCTGAAGGATTTCTGGAAGAGGTTTCCGAGATGTTTTCCGGAGGTATTCCAGAAATAGAGGTTCTGGAAGAGTGGACTATGTTAGGAACCGGAAAGGATTGGAAATCCAGTTTTATAGGAGTAGAGTAACTTTGGTACAGAATAGATTTCTTATTTTGACCCTTTAACTTGTAGTTTACATGTTGTTCTTATACTAAATATGTATGGAGTATCTCTGTCATCATCTCCAGTGATATGACAGAGTCTGGAGTAAGTAGCTGTACACTATGCTATCGTTATTATGGATGAGTGTTAGTCTACTCCGCTACTTGACAGGTAGTCCGGTGATTTAAGAGGAGTAACCTAATCCAGATGACAGGTCACATGACCAGAAATACTTCCAGATATCATTTCCAGATATCTCTATCTTCTTCCAGATAGGGGCTATCGGATGCGGATTCTAACAACTGGGATAGTTCTTAACATGCAAGCTCAAAAGAGAGCCTTCTGGCATGGATTCTGACTGATGCACAAGAGCAAAGGTTTGACATACAAGACTTAGCTAAGTCAAGTATGAGATCAAAAATAGAGACTAAGGCTAAGGAGTGCTTAGACTTAGAGATGATTCAGATGACTAAGGTTGGAGACCTTAGCAAGAGGATTCTGAGGTAAAACCTAGTAAGATTAAAGTGGGGAAATATAAGCATAATACACTGTGCTTAAATAGAGCCATATGTGCGCATAGACCATGTAACCATGGGAATGTAACTGCATATCCTAATAAGGAAGGCATTATGTAATACAGACATGTTGAAACATATAAGTCATGAGTCAGAGGTTTAGTGTATGCATATGCTAAACTGACTAAGAAATAGAACAAAAGGAAATTGAATAGGGGTACATACAATTGTAACATTACCTCCATGTTAAGTGTAAAGTCACCAACTTTGCTCATCTCTATTGTTGTCATAGACAAGATTGTAGTCATCATAATTAGCAACATCTTCATTGGCAGCACTCCCACATAACATGTAAGCAGCCTCCCTCTCAGCTATTATCTGTGCTTGACAACCTTCTTTTCATCTATGGTAGTTAGTGAGATACTGCTCCCACTTATGAAGTGCTTCATAGAAGCCGTCATCTTTCCAAGTGAGATTAAATGGGGGGTCACCGAATCGCTGAGGGCACTAGATAGATAAATGAGTGGGAGCCCAGTGCTCACAAATCTGACATTGATAGTCAGGGGCAATTCTTCTGCTGATGTCTGTAGTTTCCACAGACATGACATTTCATGTTTTTGTCCAGGTTAGAAGTTGATGTATGGAGTGGTGAGGGTGAAATGATATAGGGAGGGCTAACAGAGCATGCCCATTTCTTTCCTTTATTACATGTCATGTGTTTAAGGGCAATACAATTCTTGCATTTAAGGGTCCTCTGCTGTGAGGGAGTAAGGGTGTATGCTGAGGTGGGGAGGTCAGGTGTATCCAGATGTTCAGTGGCTATAATGAGTTTATCTGGAGAAGATGGAGATGTTACTCCAAAAGCTTCAACAGGGATTAAAGCAGTAAGATCTGCTGGTCTGAATGATGCTGGGATGGTCATGGGCGGTGTCATACATGGTATGAGATTCATACCAAGCTAAAATAAGAAGGAGTGATAGGAAAGATCCAATAGTTCATACTATATCTCTAAGTTGTCCTATTATTTTGCTCACACTTTGATTGTCTCTTATATTTTTTGTACTTTGATTTAGTTCCTTCATATTCTATCCCCTTTCATTTTATTCCAGAACTTTCTATTCTCAAATTTGATGATTTATAAGACTTTCAGAATTGACTCATCATGTTTTGTCATGATTTATCATGCTTTGTAAGATCTTTGTAAGATTTGAACTTTATTTGTAATGCACTTAGTAAAAAGGATGAGTAAGCTCACCCAAAAGGCTTGGTTTGTCAGCTTTTGCATGACCAATCCTTGAGATGACTCAACAGCCTTTTGTCATGCTTTGTAAGAATTCACTGTATTTATAATGTACTTAGTAAAATAAGCTGACTCAACACACTAAATAGGAAGGTTTAAGATTCTCTTACCAATCTATGTGTAGAATCATGCTTAGTAAGCAGGGCCTCCAAAAGGTATATAAGGAGCCCATTTTCACCTGTAATAACAGACTTCCCACTTTACACTCTTGTCTCAAACTGTGTGAGAGTGAGCCACAGAAAGTGTAGGCCCTTTGTCTAGCCTTTGAAGTTAATTGATAGACACACAAGACATCCTTGCCTAGTCATAAATTGTCTGTTATTAAATGACAATAAATAGTAAGGCCAGGACAGGCAATAAGGATAACAAATAAAGCTTTCCTCATGAAGAGCTATCATTATCTGGCATCAATAAGTCCAGAGCTAACAAGTATAACATTACATCACAGCTATTAGTCTAGTATTTAGTAACTCAGTATAGTATCTAAACTCTAGACAACCATACTCTTGAATCTGTCTAGCAATAAGAACTAAAAGTGCAGGCATACTAGCCTTGAAGTAAGACTAAGAAATCTATATCTACTCTGCATTATATACTACCTTACAGGGGTTGACTATATAATTTCTAACAGCTCTCAGACTAAGCTTTACGTACACAGATCAAAGACTCTCTCTTTCAAAGGAAGGGGAGACATGCACTCGGAGAACACAACAAAGTTGAAACACATACTTTCATAGGTTGAAACACAATCTAATAGGGTGAAACATACCTACTATACAACACTACTTCAAATTTCAAACTCAACACTTTCACACACAGGCCATGAAATTAGAAAAGTTGGAGAGACTGTGTACTTAAGGACTGGCAAGAAGTCTTATCCCTGTACAGTTGTGTTGTCACTGTATACATGTTCTCATATATAAGACCCTTAAGTAGCAAGACACCACACCAGACGAAAGCACTGCCACATGGAATTACACACCAATGTGAATAAAAATCATTCTCTGCTCAAGCAACACTGTCATCTTCACGGTGTGTGTATTATGGTTGAGTGCCCAGGCCGGAACACATGCAGCCATCTGTTCTAGCCCTGTCAACTTGATTGCCTTCAAGATGTTTGCAGGCAAGCCAACCCCAGCCTCCTTATGTCCAGGGACAGTATACTCATTGTGCTCACTAAGGATGTGCTCTGTCATGTTGTAATGCCAGATGGCATTGACAGTGACTGCCTGCACCCTTCATGAGGTCTTTCCAGGTTGGAGAGGGAGTGTTGGGTGGCAGAGTTTACATTTCAATGGTATGTTGCGACACGGCTTGTTCTTTGATCCTATCTCCACTGAGCCATACCTAAATGTGTGCTGGTACATGCATTTCTTTCCCAGGTAGATGCCACATTATTTGATACTGTGATTGTGATGATGCATGCGGGCATTCTAGATTGGCCACAGAAACTGGATGGATACTTGACGCCGACCTTATATTGATTAATATGATTCAGTACTGTATTGTTAACAAACATACTGATTTCTTTAAGCTCATCTCCTCAGGCATGTTGGTTGAAGCTCATAAGATGTGGAGACCATGTGACAACGCATGTCAGAGACATTTGCTTCACAGAGTGGGCACACGGTAAGGTGTTTGCCTCTGGAAGCTGCGAGCAAAGCACTTGCTTCAACAGAGACAATAGCTGGAGAACCTGAGAAGTCATGTCAGTGACATTCGCCAACATAAGTATTACAACATACCATCAGATAAGCGGTAAGGGAAATTCTTGGGATCAGATGGATTGATGGATGTAATTGACTTCAAGGGAACTTTCATCTCAATGGCCTTTGCCCACAGGAGATCACAGGCAGCCTGGAGTGTATCTGCTGAAACCTGCCAAGTAGTCTGTCTGCCCTTGATCTCCAAAAAATCGTCTGTATTGATGTCCTTGTGAAGACAAATGAAGGTTGGTTCTGGGTTGATTGGCTCAATCAGTGATCTGGGACACTAATAATAACTGCTTGTTCTGTAGAATCCAATGTGCCTTGAATGACAGAGTGCACCTTGACATAACCTCCGTTCCGTAGGAATGAAGTTTGAGGAGACTTGGGTGAGGGATGTGTGGGGATGATGGTAAGAAGCTGTCTAGTCACCTTTCCAGTCATGCAACAAGCTTTCATGATGGTAGTATTGACTAATGCACAGGAAGTGCTGTTGAGTGTGAGCAATGTAAAATGGAGTATACCAACAGACAGAGTTTGACCAGAATGAAGAAGTGTGGGGTAAATGTCGCCGACAAGAAATAAATTGGCATCCATGATGCAGCCTGCAGACATGTCGACCCTCTTGTTGACCTTTGTGTAACCTGCACGAACACATTCAAGTCAGTTAGATAACTTTGAGACAAAGTCCTTATTGATGACCAGCTGGCAGATTGTTTGCTTGTGGATCCAGCGACCTTTGAATAGAAGGTAGTCATTGGGGCATATACTGGGGCCTTGTGACAATGGAGGGGCTGTTGGATCTATCATTGGGGCAGGATGTTGAGTGACGCTAAGATCAGAACTGGCAGACTCTGCAATCAAGGCCTCCTCAAATATTAACATGAGCTCCTCTGCATCTCCATCACTGTCCTCCTCCAGCTTGGGTATCATCTCCTGCACAATTGGCTGCACTGAGGCAGCAATTGTAACAGCATCCTCAGAATCCTCATCTGAGATACTGAAGTACTTGTTCTGGCTGAAAGAATGTAGCATGTTGATAGCTGGATCATAGAAGAGTTTGAGGAATGAGAAGTTGGTGTGATCAATCTCGGATAAACTAAGAATAGAGAGTGCTATCTTGCGTTCTTTAGCCCATGCCGATGGAAGGTTGCATTGGCTAGCTATAATATTGCCCTTCCACATCTCACAGTTGATGTGGTTTGACATTTTCATGTCATGTGCCCAGGCTGAGATGATGGTGACCTGGATCCAGCTCAGGGTGCCGCTTGAAGACGCCATCAATGTCCTTTGTGGCACCCAAGCAATCAATCACCTGTGAATAGGTGCATCCTGAATTATGACCACCTATCATGCAGGTGTGACCAAAATGAAGCTCTAGACAGTCATCTCCACAGTCACCAAGAAAAAATGAAGCACTTGGATCAAGTACCTGCTGCTTTGTGATGCCAAAGATGATGTTCTTGTACATCATATGGGAGTTGTAGTACAGTGCATATCCCATGAATGAACATCAGTGGGAGTGGAAGAGGGCAAACATGAGATGGGCATAGTGACTGAGATATTGGACCTGCTCTGTGAGTGAGAGGTTGATGTTGGTGAAGGGAGCAAGGATAGATTCAATGACATTGCTGAGGATCATGATCAAGGTTAGGTCTGCATGTGTATCAATGTCCAAGGAAAATAAGTCTGTGAGGATGGTGTGCTGAGAATTTGAGAAATCAATGATTGCCTGCATGAGCTCGATGGCTCGAGGATCATCTGGGTGAAGGAGTTTAGAAACACTCTTTTTATCATATGCTGGCAACCAAACAAGGTAGTATGAGAGCATCATAGCATTGATGACACGACCATTGTTCAGGGCAATGCCAACAGGAGAATGAATGAGTGTACAAATGCCTAAATTTGAGGGATTGTTAGACTCGGAGTTCTTTTATTTAAATAAAACTTATGTTTGAAGATATGTTTAAAGTTGAAATCAAGCATCACTTTGTTATCACCCATCAAGGTATTCAACCCAGGCATGTTGGACAGTATCCCATACAGCTGTGAATGCGGGGACAGAGGGTTCTTGACAAAGAGCTTATGACCTGCAGCACATTGAGTGGCGTCTCCATCTGTAGCAAATGACCATATGGATCCAACAGCCTGATCTGCACCAGTTGCACTCCAGCACTGAATTGCACGAGTAATGACACCCTCCATGTCACTGGCACATTCAGTCTTGCAGGTGGGAGCTGCTAATATCGGGTGAAGTTCTTCCTCCCCAAAGCGAGCAGCACCAATGACTGTGACCTTCTTGCCAAGGTGTACCTCACCATCATGAATTTTCTGTGCTATTCTGACAGCAGAGTCATAAGAGCGGAGCATGATTGGAGTGCATCCAGCACAGACCCCCAATCTTGTTGTACTTGCTATAATGGATGGCCATTTCATTGACCATAAAACTGACGCCACGGGATGGTGTCATACTGATGCAGGTATTGAGGACCACAGAGCGTATATTTTTGTCAAGGTGCTCGTCACAGATAGAACTGATGGTTGGAGTGATAATGGTAAAGACAGAACAAGTTTGCAGAGTCTGAAGGGAGGGAAGACTGAGTTTTTTGTTGAGTGCGAAGAGTAGCTGACGTCCACCAAGTCAATAGACTAGTGTAGCAATGTCCAAGTCACTGGCACCATACCCGCATGGACAATATACCACCTCCAGAGCATCTTCCAATTTGTTAATGATCTCACGAATGCTGGCACCATCACGTAAAGTGACATTGATGATTTATTGAAGATGTGGTATGTTGTTCTTGGAGACAGCCATGAGGAGATGATGGTGGTCATCAAGTTGCATGAGGGCTCTCATATGCTTCTGCGAGTCATTAAGTCCCTGAGTGGAGTGAGTAAGGAACACATGTATATAATGAAACTGGACGTACCTGCAGCTTCAGCTGGTTTACTTGATCAGCATAGCTTCTTGTAATATCCTGCAGGTGTGTGAGTCCTAAAAATTCATAGTTTGTGCATGATCTCAGATCCCTCACAACTTCTGCAATGTGTGAAATGAGTCCTGGGACATCAGAGCACTTGTCACAGGGAAAATTATGCACAGCTAAGGGCCCCAGGCAGTGTTTTGATTGAGTGCAAGGCATGGCAGAGTTGCTGATGTCAATCGTAAAATGGAGTGAGTCTGGGACATTGTGGTGGCATTCCAAAGGGAAGAGCATGGCAAATGGTTGAAGGTCCTCTGGCCAGAGAATAGGCACACCAGTGCAGGTCCAGGTAGTGTTAGGATGAGTAGATAACCCAATGCAAAGTCTGCCAGGAATAATTGGTCAGTGATGTAATGAAATAGAGCTGAAATGAAACATATTACCTATCAACATCTGATGTAGCCAGGGAATGAGGTATTGGCACATCAGGCATGTTACCATTTTTCTTTTTCTTTTTAACCACAGCCTCACATTTCCTACTACCTCTGTGGTTGCTGAACAACTGGAATTGTGTGTCTATCCAAAGAGAGATCCCAGAGTGAATGCCAGTCTGACACCATTCTTTGCACTCAGGACACAGAAGCTCCCATCAATGCGAGGAGTTGATCTGAACTTGAAGCTTATCTTTACAAAATAGTTGGAAGAGGGCCTTGGGAGTATTTAGTATTAGTAGTTCTTCATCATCATATTCCGGCTCTGCTGGTTCTGACATAGTACTATCTAAATTGTAGGGGTCCAAGCACCCTATTAAGTGAGGATTGTGTGAGCCTGACCAACGATCTTCCAGGGGCAGTATAGAATTGAGGAAAGCATCTAAGGGGGTCTGCAAAGGCCCAGATGATTTGGTGGAATCAATAAAACTGGAAAAATGGTGAGATCAGAAACATAAATCTGTTTGAGATGACATCAGGAAATTCACACATTCCTTAACATGCTTAATCAGCTTAACTCACTTATCTCAAAACTTGTTTGCTCTCTTCACATCATTCACCTGGCATATCTTATATTTTTGAGTGCGAAATACAATAAAACATGTATATTAATATATCTCAACTTTTTTTTTCTGAATTCATTCACATTGAAATTTTGGACAAGTAGATTCAATTTCACCAAGGCAGTTAAGTGTAAATAAGTCCGCATAAGGGCACGTCAAGAATGTGTGAATTTCCTGATGGAACTCACGCTATCCAAATCCCAGTTGCTGTCATCATCTGATATCTCGAAGCTCAATGATATGAAGGTCTCTGAATGCCATTGTAGTGAATTCATGAATGAGAGTATGATTCAGAGACGTGTCAATAACAACGGCGCGTATGACGCGCATATATTGATATGCGCATATAATTGATATTGGTCACATGATATCACTCATGACATCCAAAATATTGAATTTAGTGAGCAGCGCCCTTCAACACGCGTTTTTCATTGATTCAACTATCTAGATGTGTTCTACAGTATTGAAAATGACCCCTTCTCAGTACTCGGCGAATAATTCTATCAATTTCTGACGCCGCTATCGAGGAACTTAGAACAGTATGGTAGTAAGTTCAAGGAGCTGTGTATTAAGGTTTAAAGCTTATGTAAAGTTACCCTACATATCTTCTTTTGCACACCTCTTGCGCCAGAAACGCCAAAGTTTAAATCTCAACACGTTCAACGACTTCTGGATTTCCATCCAAAGAAATGGCTGAAGTACAAAACGGCCCTTCTAATGGGCGCAAACGCAAGTATCGATCAGTGAGCACAACCAACAAACCCTCCGGATCTCCATCATGATACCAACAGACTCTTGGTAGGACGGGGTATCACCCACCTGGGTAAAGCGGACGATCGAAGGACCAGGAATATGGGCAACCTGCGTAAAGGGAAAGGAAAAAGGAACTGTTGGCGAGCTATACGATCTATTTGAATCAGTAATGTCTCTTTCAAGGCTGAGATCTCGCACGCGACTTATGGTCATCACCGACAGCTAGCTGCTGACATGTGGCCCATAGAAGGTCATGATTCCTCTGCTAATAATCGGGATGATGGCCTGGAGCGGATGAGAATGAAGATGATCTGGAGACCCAGATTGCAAAAGAGGTCGCTGCGTTGAAGCGGCCAAAAGTGGAGAAACGGTTCGGTGTGTGATGCTTTGGCGTTCATCCACATTTCTTGAATTGACGGTGCAAGGACCAGCTAACTGCCTGACAAACACGCAATGCGGTACGAGCACGAGCCTTCTACCAACCTAACTGATCCCGACTGTCCTGACTCAGTAATTTTCATATCATGTAAACCTCCCGTGGACCCGGTACAATTGGTGATGAAACATGTAGACAACGTCCAAAAAACGGGCGTCACAAGAACAAAGTAAAACCACACATCGTGTTCTTCATTCGTACTCACTCCGCTTCGTAGATACACGCATCGGCTGATACCAGTCTCCGGCACATGCGTTGCAAACCTTCCAGAGCTCCACTCCCTATGTCGCCGAACCGTTACTGCGTACTGTGCTCAAGAGAATAGCGACTCAGGGTCCCCGAGGGCTCGCAAGGCACGTATGCAGACAGTCGACGTTCGCAGTCTAATATCTGCTTCAGTACAAGGTCGAGTTGCGCGTGCGTAATCACAATACGCTGACGCGAATGGAGATCATTCAAGAAGTAGCTAAATGCATGCCGTCAAATTATACTGTCGACCTTGACAACCCTGATGCGTTCGTACTGGTAGAAGTCTTCAAGGTTCGTGCCGTGTTTTGGTTTAGATTCGTTCTGATCTTAGTATGTGCAGAGCACGTTTAGCATGAGCATAGTGGAAGATTATCATCGGTATCAGAAATTCAACGTCATGGAGCTGGCGAATGCACATAATGAACCGGAAAGATTTGAGAAGGGGACAGGGCGTGTACAAGATAAGAAGCAAGATGATGATAGAACTGTGTAGGTGATGACTAGAGTGACGTTCCATTGCACAGAATATAACTATTTGGTGAGGTGGTCTAATAGCCGATCATCATGGGATTTGGTACTTATCTGGGTCATTACAATTTATTCTAGTTTGCGAATCTCCATATCAGGGGAAACGACCTTGATATCAACTTTGTCAAGTTGCAACCACAGTTCGGCGGTGTAAGGCTGGGTGTGAGTTCGAAGGGGAAAGTGAACAGAACGAGAGATACAGGATGAGTAAGAGGTGATAGCGACAAGGAACAGAACGACGTCGTCAACATACGAGTAGGGCTAGACTTTCGTAGAAGCGCTCTGGCGAGCTTCGAGTGGGGAATTCAACGTATCAGATTCTCTCCCTTACTTTCTATAGATACGAGAGTACATGGGGTGGTATATATACATTTTCGAGTAGTTGACTAGGCCAGAGTTGAGCATAAGGGCATGTGGCGATAATAAACTGAACGGTCGGCGCAAGAATGACCATGAGGTAAGATGATAAAGGGAAATGGAGAAGGGATGGGATTAGTGTTGGCAAAACTGGCAGACGGCAAAACTCCGGCGGAGGGGGGGTGGCAAAACTGGCAAAACTCCCAACACTCGCGGAGATATAATTTAGATGCAGTTACTTTGAACTCAAATCACTCAATAGAGCGTGAAAACACAAAACAGCCTTAGTCAAGTAATATGGTCCATGCTGGAGGGCGCCCTCTCGCATCACTAATTGGCGACAGTTTTGAGCGTCTTGAACTTGTTCCAAATAGCTCGAAACGCTACTACTGGAAATGCAAACACTGTGACAACACTGATGGCTCGTCAGGTGCTCGAATCCAAGGCCGTGACAACAACTTACCGAACCATCTAATCAAGCGCTGCACAAATGCAGCTGCACCCCTTCGCCAAGCAGCTCGCCTGTTTGTCATGGACAAGACAGGGAACACTCCTGATCAAAACACTATCCTTACTTCACCTGCTGATTCGCTGGCAACCACTTCTCAGCCTGCTTCCCGAAGTTCTACCGCTGCCATTCCCATCAAGAGACGTAAGGCTTCGAACCTGGATGGGTATATCGATCACCCCCTAAGTAATGAATAAAAAATCCTAGCAAATGTTAAGCTACTCCAGTGTGTCGTGTGAGAAAATGAGATCATCGACGAAGGTGAAGTTCTTGAGGAAAAAGTGTTTGATTTTAGCGAGTTGGATCGGATCGAGCAAGGAATTATACCACAGGCTGTCCTAGATGAGGTTGAGGTGCTTGATTATGATGGTGGGGATGATGGATGGGACGAAAAAACATTGATGTCATCATTAGGAATGTCGTATACATAGTCTAGAGTGTAAGAAGCACTCTGGCTCCGGCTGCGAAGGGTATGGGACCTGCTATGATAAGAGCGCGCTGAATAGTTAGACGGATCGTTAGCGATAGTTATGCGAGGATGAGAGCTATAATTCTGTGACGAAAGATGAAGGGCGAATACTGATAATAACGAGCGTGAGACGGATCTGAATACCTCTAGATTGCCTAAAGGTCGCCTGTATATCGCCTATAGAAACGAGTGTACATGAGGTATTTGTACTATGAGATGCTAAGGATCCTCGGTCACGGAAACAATTAGGTGAAAACGGAGGCTGAAGGAAGTGGCGTTGAGCCTGACAGGGTAGAGTAGAGAGAGAGAAAAAAGAGAGTACGAAATTTGAGTGAGTGGCGATACAAAAGGGGTATGGTATTTGACAGAGCTAACAAGAGTTTCTTTGTTTTGACAGATTTCCGGACGACTGAGTGACGAGAGGGCGACGGAGACGAACTAAGGGCCAATATGCGATGAAGGGACGATGGCGGACGACGGAATCGAGATGAGGCGCTGGTCGTTGATAGGGTGAAGGTAAGCGTTAATTCGGCTATTTCCGGACACAGACGCTTGGTAATCACTACAAGAGTGTTGCTAGTTTTGCCGGTTATAACCGGCAGAACTAACCCACTGGGATGAGTATCCATGTTGACGTCAGTAAGTCACGTGAACGACAGCGTCTTTATGGTCCGCGTGCGCCGCGTAGAGGATATATGCAATCCTCACAGTGGCCACGTTTAGACCAGTCTATATTCACAGTTGAGAATACCTGTCCATGTTAAAGCAATTTGATATTTTTCCAGCTTTGTGTAAGTCATCCATCGAAAAAAGGCGTACGGACGACGGCAGCAATGTAAGGAAGAAAGCTAGTACCACAAAGTTTCACTAAACATGTTCAATTTTTAAGACAGGCTAACTATAGCACTACAGTGCTGCAGACAATATAAACTTAACTTCTATATGTCTTGTTCAACACCATGGCTAGTTGTGCGCACTGTCGATGTGCGCCGCCCACGGGCTCTTGTGTTTAAAAGGAAAAATCAAGCAATATCATTTAAATAACAAAGCAAGTACTCTCGCGAGCCTATGGGTACCGGAGACCCAGCACCGGAACCAGCATAAACATAGTCCGAATCTTCACATCCGGGAGCATTGCGACCGAGGTTCAGGCAGGCGTTTCGTGCTGATAAATAACTCAAAATTATTTCAACTCTTGACATCTGCATCATACCGTGCAGGCAGCGGATGCTATTTTCGCATGACAGGATAGACGACAGTATACTATGCATGGATGTACCGAAGAAACATAACATTCTATAGTACTAGACACAAACTCGCATAGAATTTCGTTATACAAACGAGTCACGCAGCGGCAATATTCACTTGTATTGCTTCATACAATAACCTAACTAAGGAATAAGACCTCCATAGCCTATACAACCTTCAAATCTGTATGCTGCTTTGCACATGAAAAACGATGCTTACTTTGGCAATTTCATATTAGTTGGTGGTGGCACCAGTGAATGGGGTTTCGGCAAAACCGATGCGGGAGTTGCCGGTATCGAGCACAGTGTAGAAGCGCTGGAGGAATACGTAGCCGTTAAGAAAGTCATACCCTACGCCAGTGCGTGTGCCAATGTCTGCAACGACGAGATATATATCATTTTCAACACCACGAATCTTGTTGTTGAGAGAACGAGGCCAGATTTGCGCGTTCGGGTTGAGACTGTAGATTTTCTGGGAAAAATGGTGAACAAGGGGTGTGAGAGCTGACAGCATTGACATAATACCTCGCCAATATGGAAGTTCAAGTTATATAGGGCATTGTACCTGGCAGGGCTTATCTGGAGAAGACCATTCGCCCGAGACACAGTAGCGCCGGTTGCAGCCTGGTACCTCTGATAGGCATCTATCGAACGCTGATGAGACCATAATTACTCGCTGCACTCTAAATACGCACCAGTGGCAATGTAAAGAAGGGTGGCGCCACAATCGACGATACCAGCGGTTTTGGTTAAGATCTCCGTGTTGTCGTAGGTGATCATCAGATCGAGACCCCAATATTCCGATGAGCGGGGGATGGCGGTAATATCACTGAAACAAAACAATTACTATCAGTCTGGATTGATCCAGGAGCTGAGGTAGTTTACGTGTATTCAATGTTGCCGAAGTACATGGTAGGGTCAGGTTCACCAAAAGTGAGCACTCCATCGACTGTATCCGTAGTGGCCGGCTGGAAAGACATACTAACAATGGGCTGAGAAATGAGGTCTCGAGCAAGGAGGAAGTCAGTGACAGTCGGGATCGTGTATTCTGGTAAATCTCGCAGGGAGCCGCGTGTCAAGCCTTCAGGTCCAATACCAAGGATGCCGTCACCAGTGGTGCCTTGCCAAGCAGAAGCAACACCGAATGCCATCGCGGTGATGGTGAGCTCATTAGCAAGAGTGACAGTATCCTCCCATAGCATTCCTATAGATAATCGTAGGTACTTTCAACTTATGATATTGTTGTATGTCATACCAGAGAAGGAGGCAGTGCTGTAGACTTTCGCCACAGCCAGTCGAAGGTCGACGCTGGTGTCGGTTGGTACGTAACGAGTTCCGGCGGCAATCCATGTGTTCGCACTACCGGTGTCGACAATCAAGTTGTCTTCAACAATACATTAGCAGCCGCATGTTTTCTTGGCAGTGTTCAACTTACACGTTATGGGAGAATCACCAATGCCAACTGCTACGGTGTAGCCCCAATCATCGTTTACAATAGGAACATTAGCACGTCGGCCATGCGTGCTATAGTCCCTAAAGGCTGCCACACGAGCTTCATCGTGCTGCAAGATGTCAATAGTACCATTGGAGAATTTTAGCCTTCTGGTCATGGGGAGCCTGATGGGAGAATTGCGGGCTTCAATGAGCGACCCCATGATTGACAAAGCCAGGAGTGTCAAAAATATCATGGTTTACTAGAGAGTGATATCATGCTCGCCGGCCCATTATATAAGTGCCAGCAAACGCGATGGCACCTTAGCCACGTCGGTTCTCCTCGAAAAAGTAATGACGAGATAGTTGCAATCCGAGTCATCGCGAGTGCAAGGATTCGACTTCTCGATGAAATGTGGCAAGAGATGGTTTGCTTTCAAGATCCTGGCATGCTATTTCTGACCAATACACCCTTGGCTGCGGCTTGGCAGCACTTTGATGTTCCTGCACGCTGTCAGACCTAAATACACAACATACCTGCTGATTAAATTACGGAAAACCCGCCCTCGGACCCAAGCAGGCCGTCATAACAATGCAACAGTTGAACGCGGAACGTTCAATATCCGGCTGCCTACAGATAACTTGTTGCTACACGTGCAATTACAGTTGAACGTGGACTTCCGTCGAACCTCTATCGAAGAAATCATTGGTCGAACTAGGCCTAGGTGTCTGACCGTGACTCCCGTTCTCTCAAATTTTCGGTGTGACTGCATCAACACCTGCCCAATTTTTTTCTAGTCATTTTGACATTTTTAGCCACTGTAATGCGAACATCCACTGAACCGTGACAGGCCCTCGCAAAGGCATTGGAACTATGGTATCCTGTTGTTGAGGTGCCCTGCCTGCTCCTTCCACTGGCTTCTCTGATAGCAAGTTCAATAATCGAGGACCATCAAGATGAGTGTCCTCGTTACCAGCAAGTACTCTTCAAGTTGCTGCGTGTACAAGGATCCATCTCTTCACCCGGTTCTTGGCCTTCTATGCACACTGCAGCCAGCATTTGTTCCTGTGCAGCAAAACATGTTTACCTTGAACGGGTCATCCTTCTTGAAACACTGGATTTCAAGTGAGAGAAAAGAAGTTTTTGATCAATTGGACGGCTACTAGTACCTGGACTTTGCGCAACTAGCTCTGGTAAGTCTTCGTAGTCACCGACATCAATATCCTTCAAATATATTATACAGTGCTGCTTCAGTACTGCTATAGAACTGGACCTTATCCAAATCTTACTCGAAATATTATATTTGAAGTTTCCGAGGGGGATACTATCTGGACGTTGTGCGAGTGCTGTTCGGAGTTGACTTAATTGTGTGTCATTGCGCCCGAGGTTGTCGAAGATGCTGTAATTATTGAGACAAGCAGTCATGTTCCCGACTCCCAGGAGAAGGGCTTTGTCAGACGCAAACGACCAGTAAAAATTTTGTTGGTGGGAAATGGCTTATATGACATCGATGGCTGTTCCTGCAACCTTGTCTCAAGCGCAATACGCGATCACGATGACTATTGCTATCTACTAACTTGATATCGCAGCATTATCTTGTGCATGTCAGATCTTATTTTTAATCAAGTACTTGCTCGCTGGCGGGTCCTTGCAGAAGCGGGGTAAATGTTTGTCTCGATTAGGCGCGCCTGACGGCGAACTTCGAAGTATCGACTCGGACTACCAGGCACATCAGAAACGCCAAAGCCTACAAATCTCTGGATTTCCATCCATGTACAAAGCGACCCTTCTAATGGTCGCAAACGCATCAATCGGTAAGTACAACCAACAAACCTCCAATAGACTCTCAGCAGGACGGGGTATCACCCACCTGGATAAAGCAAACAATTGAAGGACCAGGAACCTGGGCAACAAACGTCAAGGGAAAGGAAAAGGAACTGTCGGCGACCTATATGATCTGTTTGAATCAGTATAGCCTCTTTCAAAGCTAAGATCTCGCATGCAACTTATGGTCATCACCGACAGCTAGCTGTTGACATGTAGCCCTCAGATGGCCATGGTTCCTCTTCTAATGATATGGATAATGGCTCGGACGCGGATGAGAATGAAGATGACCTGGGGACGCAGATTGCAGAAGAGGTCGTTGCGTTGAAGCGGTCAAAAGTGGAGAAACAGTTTGGTAGGTGATACTCTCAGGTTGTCGTTCATTTCTTGAGCTGACGGTACGAGGATCAGCCTACTGCCTGACAAGTCTTGGCTGAGTAATTTTCATGCCATATACACACCCCGTGGACCCGGTAAAATTGGTCATGAAACACGTAGACAACGGTCAAAAATTGGCGTCACAAGAACAATGTGAAAACCATACATCGTGTTCTTCATTCGTACTCACTCCGCCTGACAGATACACGCATCGGCTGACACCGGTCTTCGGCACATGCGTTGCAAACCTTCCAGAGTTCCACTCCTCGTGTCGTCGAACCGTTACTGCGTACTGTGCTCAAGAAAACACCGACTCTGGGTCCCTATGGGATCGCAAGGCACGTATTCAGATACGTTGATGCTCATAATCTCATATAAGGTCGAGTTGCGTGTGCGCAATCACAATACGCTGATGTGAATGGAGATCACCCAAAAAATAGCTAAATACATGCCGTCAAATCATACTGTCGACCTCGACAACCCTGATGTGTTCGTTCTGGTAGAAGTCTTCAAGGTCCGTGCCATATTTCGGTTCAGATGCATTTTGATCCTTTGTATGATGCACCACGTCTTTGTTGTCCTTCACTCTGTTTCTTTGGACAAATGGGGCTTCAAGGCAAACAATTGAAGTCCTGTACAAATGTGGTCTTTACCTCCTCACGCTGCTCGAAAAGCTTGCTGCACGCTGCATTGAACATGCGAGACTGCTTGTCCGTCAGCCACATATTATGTGCTATGACCATATCAACATAAACACTTCTATCTTCGCTGAACAACGTCCTGATGCTCCAGCAAAGGTCCAGTCGGGGACCTTTGCCATTCTCTATAATGTTCGCAACGGGAACCCAAAACATATGCGCCTCCCGCCGATGTTGAACCGTGCCCTTGATGCTACTGAAATTTCGTTTGCAACTGATGTTCGTCCTACCCGCGATCAGATGGGCTCGTTCCGAGGTCAATTCCGCATTCACATCATCGAAATTCTGCTTGCAAACTGCCCAAACTTTGAAGATTACGATCGGTCAACACTACATCATGGTGAACGTCGCAAAATGCCTCAAGGCTATCGGACCAAACAATTCCCTTTGTCGTCGAAGAAGTCGTGCAAGGCGCGGAAGGTGACCGTCGAACATGAATAGCTATTCTGATGAAACAATGAGATGAGAGAACTTCTCAGTGCGAACTGCCTGATGCCTCTTGTAAGTGTCATAACACTGTGGTCATAATACACACAGATAATTGTGAAGGATTCACCTCCCAGATGGACGAGTCATTTGAAGTGTCTTCATTGATTGATAGTGTAGCTATGCCATATTTCGTGGACTCGAGAACCTGCAATAGAATATTCTGCATGTGCGCAAAGTTATTGCACTCAAGTCAAATTACCTGTGTGGCCTGGAGTCGTTTGAGCGGCGAAATTGTGATGCTCACAGTACCTGGACGAAGTAGGATAGGAATTATGATACACAATGTCTTTCCACTGCCTGTTCCTGCAGTGATAACACTGTCTCGACCATTCAGCGTCGCCAGAACGGCTTCGAGCTGGAATTGACGTGGTACTATGACTGTTGACGTCAGAACATAGACAGTCAAGCATGCTCGTAGCGCATCCGTTTTGTCGTTATTATTGAGTGTCTGGATATAAGTAACTATTATTTGATGGCATGGGCTGTGCACCTTCACTTAATTGTTATAAGGCTTCCTTAAGGACAACGCCCGGGCCGGGCTTTATGTTTTCGTGTGCCCTGTCATATCTGTTGGTCGCGACTCGTAGTATTCTAGGGATGGTGTTGACAATCAATTAATCATACACATATCATTTCCAATCATTCCGCGCGCGCCAAGTGACAGCTGACATCTCTAGTAATTTCAGTGATACTGAGTTATAAGTACTGGATGGTGGTACTTACATCTAACATCAACGCCATCGTACAATACGCCACGCAG
Organism: Suillus spraguei; assembly: GCA_016800925.1. Classification (NCBI taxonomy): domain Eukaryota; kingdom Fungi; phylum Basidiomycota; class Agaricomycetes; order Boletales; family Suillaceae; genus Suillus; species Suillus spraguei. The sequence continues at coordinate 242,301 of JABCPU010000038.1, read as the reverse complement.
TTCCCCGCTCCCTCGCAACCGTCTTCTAACCTCTTCTAACAGTATGACACCAGTCTCAGACAACCCCAGTTTGTGGCCATACATCACTTTACATTGCATTTCCAGCTATTTTGTAAGTTCGTGGAGACATTAGAGAGCAGTCTGATGTTGACGCTAATGTCTTTATCTAACCTTGACTGCGGTTTTGCAGTTGCCGCCTCCGCTAGAGTGGCGTATGATTGGGGTGAGCATGATTCGGATATTACAGAACTGCTGGTACTGTCAATTGCACAACAGAATGAAGAATATCATGGAAATACTTGATATCAATTCGAATAATTGAAGATCTACAGCATTTCATAATTCGTCTACAAATATATTTACAGAGGAAGTCACCTAACCTCGTTCTGCGCAGGGGGAGACGACCTGAATATCAACCGCACCAATTCGTGACTGCGGTTTGGCCAAATTAAATCATCGCTCAATTTTTAAAGAAATAAGAACACATACCCATATTAAAGTAAGACGATCCTGCTCTAAAAACAACTGGCGGAAGCCATTTGTCGGAAAGGGTGTACGGTAGGCGACAGCAGTGTAAGGATGGTTCGAGATGATTTCTTCATCAAAGCATGACTGAGTTACCACACCAGGTTTGCGAATGGGGAGGTTTGATGAGTCGGTATTGTAGATGTGTTCCGAACGAGCAATGAGTCGTGTATTAAAGTCCCAGATGTGGATGTAGAAGTGACCATCGGCAGGAAGTTCTTCAAGTCTTTGTCCAGGCTCAGGGGTATGATCTTGAGGGAGAGCATATGCTATTTTACTACCGAACACACTAATTTGGTGCGTTCGGTCGTGCGGAAAGCAGCACGTGTGCTGTGGCCCCCATTCCGACCATGGAACTTGGACATGTGTCTCGGACTGCAAAGCCATTCCAGAAAAAATGATCATATCAATGACTAGAATGGCAGATAGTGGGCGCCATGGCTGGCCTGAAAGACACTCTAAAACAAGGATTTGCGATTCTAGAGAGGGCACATGGCCGGGCATAAGATCTATGCAAGCGGCTGTACCGCAGAACGATGGGCTAGCATGAACAAGCGTGAATCGCATGTCCGATTGACGACCCTTTGGAAGGAGATACGTGATCCGGGGATGCAGTAATCCATCAAGTTCTTGCAACGTGTACACGGTTAAAGATCTCGAGTTAAGGTTAACAATCGTCCGTTGGTCAATTGCGTGGACTTGTTGCAGACTATTCTGACTATCTAGCAAAAGACACTGCTTATGCTAAGCGGCAGAATTCGGAAGAAGAGAGGCACTTACCCTCTTCGCAAATCCATTCCTCCAATCAATCATTTGTATGAACGTGGTGGAGACAGTCATGTTCTCTGTATTTTTCAGGTAATAGCAGATAAATATACGATCGCCACAGATTGAAGGCGCTGCCACAAAGACATGGTACGAGCCAGGTGCATCAAAAGTGTGTGTGCACTCTAAGGAAACGCAAACAGAATCTGGATGGGGACCCTGGGATGAAGCTAATCGAAACTCCACCCAGAAGATGGGGTGGTGATCTTGTTCTGTGTCGGCCACGTCAACAAAAACGTCTGAGAAAACTAGAGCCAGAAGATTCTGCAGAGGGTCGACAGTAAGACGAATCGGCAGCTGGTCCATAGAAAATAGGCTGTGCTTGAGCCACGTGCGGGAAAGGTTGGGAATTCTGTTGCAGTCTCGAATGAAGAGACCGCCATGTGTTGACATCCACCACAAGCCACACTTCACGGATTGTGTCCATGATAAATGTTGTAGCCATGAAGGAAGTCCGTCGATGGCAGCAGAAATCACTGCCTCATTAAATACGGTGTTCAAATGAGAGTCAGACCGCCACAATGATGTCAATTTTTTGAGTAAGGACATCTTTCTGGAAAGGCTGATCGAGTCCAAGGTGGCGGTCTCGGTGAAGCCTTGAACATAAAGCTCAAGTTTGTATTGAACGTCCACAGAATTCTGAGCCACATTCCAAAAGGTTTTGCAGGTCTGGTATTGAACAGAGAAATAAATTAGTCTAGAAAGCAACATGGAACAGTGGAAAATAACTGACCATTGTACAATGACGAATATCCCTTGGAGCAAGGAGTAATAGGATGTGGCATATCAACTCTATAGGGAGGGAGAAAAAATCGACCGCCATCTTTATGGTCTGAGAAGACAAGAAAATACTTTTGCAGTGCACCTTTTGAGTTGACCAAGATCTGAATTTCCTGTTTTGTCCCACAAATGTTGTTCACTATTGCTCGACCAGACGGTAGTGCACAGGAACTTCCTTTCAATTTCGCATATTTATCCTTCGTTCCAAATGCACTTGACCACCACATAAGATATAAAAGAAGTCAGACCCGGCTGACTCAACAGATTCGATCTGATGGATCGTCTCAAGATCTCACCCACCAAGGTCGAGGGTAATGCAAATATACAACTGTCTGCTTCGAGTCTAAGAATCAATTTACACAAGACTAGGGCATGAGGTATTGTGACTTGCTGTTTATCATAGACCGCTAAAATTTATTCTAGTCTGTGAAGTTTGACACAACCCTCATCTGCGCAGGGTAAACGAGCTAAATATCGATCTTGTTAACTTGCACCTACAATTTGGCCTCGTTAAATTGTTGCTGTATTCAAACCTAAGAACACCTACCCAAGATAAATAAGCCGAAGGATCCAACCCTTGGTGGAGAGGTTCCTCAATCCGTCGGTGCCTGACAGACATAAGGGCACTGCTTATGCTAAGTAGGAGACTTCCCAAGAATAAAGGTACTCACACTTTTCGCATATCTTTTGCCCTAATAAATCGCTTTGAACACCCTAGACACAGGTACGACATTCATGACCTCTACATGTAATTGTAGACAAATACACAACCACATATTACACGGTCTGTTCATAAAGCGGGCCCAGGTGTATTAGAAGTAAGTCTGCACTCCAGGGCAGGGCAGACAGAATCTGGATGGCACCGCTGGGCCGAAGCTGACCAACACACCACTCAAAAGACGTAGTGATATCGTTTGGCATCAGTCAATGGCAAGATTATCACGCGGGAAGACAACTACTGCCATGAGATCCTGCAGAGGGTCGACAGTGAGATAACGAGAACCATAGCTGCGTCTGGGCCACGTCCTGAAAAGACTGATATTTGTGTTACAGCCCCGAAAATTGAAGAGATTGATCGGGTCCTCCATCTACCAAAGCCCACATTTCACGTACCGCCGCCATGGCACGAAATCTGACCCAAATTGACTTTGCATAAACTGCGAACGGAGGATGTGGCATCAAGAAGTACTGCATCATCAAAAGAAATGTTAAATGTAAGTCAGGCCGCTACAACGACGTCAACTTCTATCTTTCTTGAGGACATCTTTCTGAAAATAAGTCCAAGTTAGCGGTCTTGGTGAAACCATGGCTAGAGCTGACTCGGAGACTGGTATTGGATATCTACATAATTCCACGCCGCATTCCAGGAGACTCCACAGGTCTGACAAGAAGTTACAGATTAGTCTGAGACCTCGCAGGAGGAAAAATGGAACAGTGGGAAATGGCTGACTATCATGCAGCGACAAATGTCCCCTTGGAGGAAGGATACCATAGGGCAACTGTATTCAGGGCAGGGCTTTTCGATTTCGTAAGTTTCCCGTTGCGACCGAGGTTGATAGTGTTGTCATACTTAACCGCCTGCCACCGGACTTTCCTTCGATTTCGTACATCAGTGAGCAAATCCGACTGTTCGCAGAGTAAAATATGAAAACAGAACTTCGGGCTAGACCTGCTCGATCCGATGGGTCGTCTCCGCCTGTCAAGGTCGAGGATCAGGAGAAACTGAACACTAGTGCACCACTAATGCAAATACAAACAGTCTAATTCAACGGTAATATTAATTTACACAAGACTGATGGCATGAAGCACGGTGACTTGTTCATCCTGCGCTACTGGAATTCATTCTAGTGTGTAAGATCCTCCCTCTATACAGGTGAGACGATTTGAAATTTTGAATATTAACTGTACTACCAGTCCGCACCTGTAGAATAGTCACATTAATTAAATCATTCTTGTGCTCACGACTAAAAAACCTACCGAAGTTAAGATAAGTCGATCTTATCCTAAGAATAATTTGCACAAGCTAGCTATCAAAAATGGAGTACGGCACACCGTAGCAGTGTAAGGAGATGAGTTCTTCATCACGCCAAGTTCTTCGTCAAACCGAGACCGAGTTACTCCACCAGGCTTATGAATGAGGTCTGGTGAGTCAAGATTATAGAAACTCTCCGAATGAGCGATCGTTCATTTATTAGAGTCCCAAATATGTACATAGAAGTGACCATGGGGGAGGATTTTTCCAGTCTTTGTCCGGTGCGACCTTGAGGGAGGGTATACGCCAATTTGCTACCAAACACGCTGATTCTAGGCTGAGTTTATGCGAAAAGCAGTACGTATGTTGGGGTTCCCAGTCGGACCAAGGAATCTTGACATGCGTCTCCGACTGCAAAGCCGTTCCCGAGAAGGCCCCCGTATCGATGACCAAAATGAAAGACGGTATGCGAGTGTTAGATAAACTCTAAGACAATGATTTGTGACTCTAGACAAGGCACATAGTCCGGCATGAGAAATCTGTGCAAGCTGCTGTGCCGCTGAACGATGGACCGGCATGAACGAGCGACAAGGATGAATAGCGGCGCCTCGGAAGGAAATAAGCCTGGGCCGCAGCGACCTATCGAACTCCTGCAATGTGTGTACAGTTAGAGGCTAGAGCTTATGGTAGTAATCGTCCGTCGGTCGACTACGTGGAATTAATGCCAAAAACCATGACCTAGTAAAAGATACCGCTCATACTAAGCAGTAGAATTCTCAACAACAAAGGCACTTACACTCTTCACAAATCCCCTCCAATCAATGACTTGGATGAACATGACAGTAGAATTACCACCATGCCATATGTTATAGAACACAAATATACGATTGCAGGCTCTCCAATCAACTCGGCATCATAAGAGCCAGGGACATCGAAGGTATGTTTGCATTCCAGAGAAGCGCAAACAGTGTCCGGACAGGGACGCTGGAATGAGGCTGACCAATACTCCACCCAAAAGGTATGGTGATTTTGTTCGGTGCTGGTCATGGCGACAGCACCAGGCGAAGAGACTATGACCACAAGATCTTGCAGAGGATCGGTAGTAAGGATTTTTGGTCGGTGCTGAGAGGACAAGCTATTGGTACGGCCCACGTTCGAGACAAGTTGGCATTTGTGTTATAGGACATCTTTCTAGAGACACCAATCGAGTCCATAGTAGCGATCTGAGTAAAGCCCAAGTTTGCATTGAATGTGCACAGAATTCTGGGTCACATTCCAGAAGACTTTGCAAATCTGACGCTGGAATAAGTTCATTTAAGAACATGGAACAAAAGGAAACAACCGACTACACAGCGACAGACATCCATGGAGTGAGAATTAGTAGGATGCGCCAAGAGAAGGTAAAGCAAAAGTGAGTGAGTGCCAAAAGTTAAACATCCTGTTTTGGCCCTAATACCGCCGGATACCATTCAAATCCAGACTCGGATGCGAGGACGCCAGTCTCCTTCAAGTTCCTTTGTCAATTATTCTATTCGAGCCCATACGACCGTATACAAAGCAGTCCGTGATGGCAGAAGGGCCAGATCCAGTTGATTCAATGCTCGATCTGATGCGTCGTCTTCCGCCTACCAATGTCGAGGATAACGTGAACGCGCTCATACAGATCTGCCCGGACTATGCAGATGATCTTCTAGGTAGTGTCGACCAGCCCCTGAAGGTCAAGACAGACCGCGCAACAGGGAAGGATTATCTTGCATGCGATTACAATAGGGACGGTGATAGTTATCGGTGAGTCTTCTGCTGCGCTTCCGGTGACTATGTTCAGGTGACTGCATATGTTGGATTTCGTGGAGCGACAAGTCTTATTTCACGCATCCGAGACGGTGTGCTTCGCGTACTGATGCGCTTTATCAGGTCACCTTGGTCGAATGAATACGACCCGCCCATAGAAGATGGTACAGCACCAACGCCGAAGCTTCGCAAGCTTGAGATTGCCGCCAATGAGGCGTTTGATACATATCGCGAGCTGTACGTGCCATACGTGGATAACGTTTGCAGTAAAACTTCGTAGAAGTATCATCTAATAAATATTGACAATAGATATTACGAAGGTGGCGTGTCTTCTGTTTATCTTTGGGATCTAGAAGATGGCGGTTTCGCAGGCGTTGTGTTGCTCAAGAAGGGTGGGTAGCCGACTAATATTTGTGTTTTCACCTTTCTAAGATCAATCCTCCAACTGCCTATACCTTAGCAATGACGCCCACAAGTCCCGACGAACCCTCAGGTTCATGGGATTCGATCCACGTATTCGAGACTGCGGAGCGCGGAAGACAAGCACATTACAAGCTCACATCTACTGTCATGTTAGAGCTCGTGACGAAACAGAACAATAAGGCTGATGAAACCTCCGTTCTCGGCGAACCAGAAAAAAAGACTTCTGAGCAAGGATGGAAGTCAGCAGGGGAAATCACTTTAAGTGGAAGCATGACGAGACAGGTACGCTTCCCCGTCTAACCTGATGCAGGGCTGCCACACACCTTCATCTCCCACAGACCGAGCAGGACTGGCCTGTTCACGAACAGACTTCACATATTACGAACACGGGAAAGATGATTGAGGAGATGGAAATGAAAATGAGAAATCTTCTTCAAGAGGCATGAAGTCATCTTTCTTGAGTCATTCAGGGACCTGATTATACCACAGGTGTACTTCGGGAAAACTCGTGATATTGTCTATGATCTACGAAGTGTGGATGATCTAGACAAAGCGCGACGGCAAAGGGAGTTGCAGAAAGAGTTGGTTGGGTTTATCAAGCGTTAGCATACCCGAGGCGTTCTGTAGCAGTAAAAAGATCATCTGATGTAAGAATTTTGGAGTTTGCACTTAAACTGAACCGAAGGGTCACATTTAGGATCACCGCGGAACTAACAAAGCATCCGCAATTGGATTCGAATGAATGGTCACCTAATGACCATCCAAGAAGATCATATCAGCACCCTTGCTGCCTAATCCACTAGTGATAACATACATGTGTCAGTTTGATCTCGGAGAGCGGTCTGTTCTTGTTGTTCACAGGGACACGTTCCATAGCGTCAAGCGCGGAGTCTGCACCATCAATGACCTTGCCAAAAATCGTGTATTTGTTGTCCAGATGTGGCTGTTTTGCATAGGTTATGAAGAATTGCGACTTGTTCGTGTTGGGGCCGGAGTTCGCCATGGCAACAATACCACGACTGTTAAACTATGAAGATACATCAAATTCCATCTACTCGGGCAAAGGTCACATCCGGTACCTTCAGCGTGGACCGCAGTTCATCTTCAAAGGGTTTTCCCCATATGCTTTGGCCACCTTTTCCTGAGCCAGAAGGGTCGCCGGTCTGGGTCATGAACCCTTTGATGTTGCGGTGAAATATGCAATTGTCATAATAATTCGAAGCGCACAGGGCAAGGAAGTTCTAGGACTTGTCAGGCTCGGGAGAGATAAGCGGAAGCAATTTCATACCTCTGCCGTTTTGGGGACAGCCTCGCAGAATACCTCGATCTGAATCACCCGAAATTTCCCGGTGAACGACAAAGATTTTAGTCGAGCCTATATGTGCGCACCTTGAGCTCGCCGTGGCTTGTGTGAAGTGTTACAGACTGCAAGAGAGTTATGAGTCAGTAAATGCGTTGATGAAGGAGAGGAGGAATTACCATGTGTGACGATGTGACTGTGTGATGCAACGGGCTGTGACTACTCCGTCTTTAAATCTCAAATGCTATTTTTCGGATAAGTAATATCAGCGGCTTTTTGTCTCCCTCAGCTCTTACCTCTATACCACGATGATGCGAACTTCTTCCATTCGCAGTCAAGATGACCCCTTGTCTCTTGCTATAAGACCTCCTCCAGAAGAATCAGACACAGATCGCCATATTCGACTGCAGCACGAAGCTGAAGCACGTCGAATCTCAGAACAGATAGACGAGGAACTCAGATTTGAAAGGGAAAAGTTGAAAAAGTCCAAAACTGATGTCAAGGTTATTTCAAGTCTTTTTCGAACATGATTGGGTTGTGGAGCTGATCACCGTCGCATGCGACAGTTACTTCTCCTCGGCCAGGCTGAATCTGGCAAATCAACACTGCAAAAGCAGTTCCAACTCATGTATAGCCCTGCCTCTCTTGAAAGCGAGCGGATGTCATGGAGAACCGTCGTGTATTTCAATGTCGTGCGATCCATTAAAAAAATCCTTACAACCCTAGAAGCTTGGGACGACATTGATGATGGAAGTGACTCTCAGAGCACTCTCGAGCGTCAGGAGCTCGGTGATTTTCTTCCCCCTCGGGCTTCAAGTTCGGCAACACCCAGTATACACAGTTCACAAATTGGTGTAGCTCTTTCACCGCCGTCACCTACGTCACCCATTAGTCCAACTGCATCTAGTCCCACCCGAGGATCTACTGCGATATCGGATCTTCGACGACGGCTTTTACCGCTCACAAATACCGAACCTCAGCTTGCCGATCGCTTGAGTGGCGGTGTGTCTGTTTCGGGATCCGGTAAAGGCGAAGTTTACGTTCGGAGCGGATGGCAGGCGAGGACCATCCAAAAAGGTCAGAAGCTACTCCGCAGGCAACCAAAGCCCAGTTCACCCGAGGACGAGCTGACTATTGAGCGTCCCGGAACAGCTCTGTCAGTCATTGATGCTGACCCCCTTGTGGATGACGTCGCAAGAATGTTAGAACAGTCGCGGGAGGATATCAGGACATTGTGGGAGAACCAGGTTGTCCGTGCCTTGATGACAAGTCGGAAATTAAAGCTGGACGAGTGGTCAGAATTGTGAGTACGCGCATATATGCATCTTCCTCTTCTCTAAAACGGAATTTTACTCAGTTTCTTGAATGACATCTCGCGTATCTCTGCACGGAATTATGTACCGTCTACTGGTGCGCGTTCTCGTCAAGCCACTGTCTCGTGCTCATCTCTTCATAGACGATATTCTCCATGCACGTATCCAAACCATGGGTGTTGCCGAGCATATTTTCGACGTTGACATTCATGGTAAGACTGTGACGTGGCATCTCTTTGACGTTGGTGGCGCCAGGGGACAGCGTCATTCGTGGGTGCCGTATTTTGACGACGCAAACGCCATCATTTTTGTTAGCCCGATCAGTGCTTTTGATCAGGTAAGAGCTTCAGCACCTGCTTTTGTGGTTTCTTTACATGTTTCCATGCTTCTTCCCAGTACCTTGAGGAAGACCCCCGCACCAACCGTATCGATGACTCGCTTCAACTTTTTACACAAATCTGTTCCAACCAGCTCCTCAAGAGGGTCCATCTAGTCTTATTCCTGAGTACGTTGTCTCACGCTAGGGGTCCCACGAAGTATTTAAATACAATATACCCATTACAGACAAGACTGATATCCTAAGAAAGAAACTTGAACGAGGGCTATCCGTCTCAAAATAGTAAGGTTCACGTGTTTCTCGTCTATCACGTACTTACGAAGGCTGCCTCAGCATTCTCTCGTATGGCGACCGTCCAAACGAGTATGAGTCGGTTGTACAGTACTTCCGTGCTCACTTTCTCCAAGTCCACAGACGGAATAATGAAAATAGACGTGTCCTGTACACACACATGACCAATGTTGTTGTACGTTATTTTCATTGCACTGGCTGTTCAGCACGGACTGATGTCTTGGCGGCCGCTCAGGATACCAAAGCAACCCAAAGCATCATAGGAAACGGTACGTTTTGAAAATTGCAATCACAGCCTTTCGGCAACTTATCTGTCATGCAGTACGAGACTCGATTTTCCGAGGATACTTGCAATCTGCTGCCCTCGTCTGAGCTTCTTGATGGTAATATTTGATACCCGGTGCATGACTTTGCGTAACTTTCTCATGACCTGCTATGCTTTCTTGTTGAACTGTTGTTCCACACACGTGTCCTTGTCCAGTTTGTTTCCGTTGTCCCACGTACATTATTGTTCATTCTTATATTATTTGTGTTTTGTGTTGCATTTTCATCTTCCTCGAGCCATTTCGTTTACCTCACTGTAACATCCAGTGTATCCTTGTGGTTTTGTGACAAGTCTGTTATCATTGTTCTTGCTGCTCCTTGCTGTTCTATCCTATCCAGTACTGTATATGTACAGGAAGTAATATACCTCCGCCTCAACCCGATCCCTTTATTCATGATTAGCTAATGTCTGCTCAATTGTGATTCCTAGATAACATAGATTCCATGGGAGCTATATTGATGAAACGTTGAGGGCCATTAAATTTACCCCCGATTGTCATTGGCCCACCTATGCCCCAGGATACGAAATTAATTACAGATGGGCCAAATTCCCGTGTCGGCCCCGTAGACCAATGCCATTGGGTGCGAGGGGACGCACAACTGAGAATGACGGGTTTCCCCTACATGTGTATGATGTGTTAGACATTATTTGCACTACGGCCTACAGAGTACCAGACATGTATTAATCGCATCGCGTGCTATAGACTACTGGTAGTCGATACATGTCCGCGCTCCTGAAGAGCGATTGAAACTATGCCCGTTTCTTCATCGGAGTAGGCCATGAGTTCAGCACGATAACGTCGAACGCTAAGGATCAGGCGCGGTCCCACAACAAACAACTGCACGACCAAGATTATTTGAAGGAACCCACGATAAACCCCCGTTTTCAGGGAAAATGGGTCCTATAGTGATGGATCATCAGAATATGCCAAGGACAGTAACAGATTGATATACCGCTGTGAACGTCGGAGAAACTTCACCGAGCCAGAAGAATGAAACAACGACAAAGCTAGATAGATAGCGCGACTTTGGTGGAAAAAGGCAACACATTCACGTTTGGCTCACCTCGAAAAATAGTTCAAGTGTGATTTCATTAGCACTGTGACAAAATCCCCGATGATCCCTCTTGCCGAATGTCGCTGAAGATCGCGGAAATGGTGTACAGCAATCCAGGCTGCAAGACACAATGCGAGAATCTCCCATGCAGTGGTGAGTATCCAAGGCATGGACTTTAGGATTCGGACATCCCCTTCGTATCTAACAGCGCACTGATAGGTGCCGAAGAGAATGAGCACCTCTGGTAAGTAACCGTCAATGAGTCTGAGGCATCCAAGTGTTTTACTAAAGCCTACCCTCTGAAGCACGATTCATTCCAATTGCGAGGAACACCCCACTGGAAGTGTTGACAGCAAGGAGGGTGACCAAGAGAAATATCAGTATCTTTCTGGATCGCTGATACATGGCATATAACCGAGTCATCGTAATGGCTTGAATGTGTTTCAGAGCAATGTCACCATAAGATTACAGCAGCGATGCTCACCACCCAGCATCACATTTACCGCCAGAGTCATCCAAATAATGGCGTTATATATAATGTGGCCTGACAAATCAAGTAAACGACCAGCCTCGGAGATTGACAGACTCGAAACAGACTCACAGCTGTGATAGTTAATATATGAATGGGCTGGTCAAGTGTCATACTCACCCCTACACGGCATTGTGGTTGATTGGATAGGAACGGCAGACGTAGATGCAGACTACTCACTACATCAGTGATAGAAATCGTCGGAACACTATCTGTAAGTAGTATGCCGTTGGTCAGAAGATTCAAACACGGCGAACATGACGTGACTTACCAAAAATCTGCATGCTGGTTGCGAGAGATAATTAATCAGCGCAAGAACAGATGGTTAACCATCCAAACATACATAGAATATACGATTCCAAGGTATCGCACCTATGTAAGATATTTTCAAGTCAGCACAACTTGCGGAATTATAACGAAATCTACATACACTGAGATACAGAATGGACATTAGGGACCAGGGCTGCATCTGCCACAAGTGAGATGAATTTCCACGTTGTCATTTTGACTGGAGACTCTGCTCACCCAGACCAGTTCAATCTATAATACCCTTCTGAGCGAGATGGTTGCCAATAATGGCATCAACCTACCTCTTGTCCCAACGTCAGCACTAGAAATAGCATGAAGACATTAGAGGTTCTTGAAGACTATATGACTCACCTAAATCGTATATCACTCCAGCAGAACTGGCAACTGTGACACCGCAGCCAAGGTAAGATCGATATATTATCTGAGCTGGTGTTCACATACCTATGAAATAACTGGCAACACGATTTGAGCTGACCGTTGGCCACCAACTAGGTTCGTTTGAGACCAAGGTCATACTACTATTCAAGGATAGGTAAACGAGGTGGACGAAGGGGCGTTAATGTAATGTACCATACGGCTTTTATGATAGACTGCACCAGTATGCCAAGCCGGAGTCAGCCTGAAATACATATGATTCTGAGGACATTCGTTCCTGCATTAAACGAAAGTAAGTAGTTTCCCACGACGGGGTGTCCCAAGACGACAAGCAGGGTCATGGCTACTAGTATTGGCGTACCCGCTTATTGAACTATGGAATGGTTTGATAAACCCGTTTTATGATCCAACCAGTCCGTCGTAGCAGTCACATGCATGCAACGTTTGAATCTTGAACACCGCTGTGCACAAGGAGTCGTGTTCTTGCTAGTTATCAATGAAGTCACGTGATTTATTGATCGTAGGTGAGACCGTTGTCTCAAAATTTTCGGCGAGACTGCATCGACACCTATCCGCTCGGGCCTGGACTGGAATGTAATACCCCTTTCGAAGGTCACTTGACAAGGCTACTTTCTAACGGTGGAAAATCATGCATAGAATGTAAGGGAGACGCAAGCGAAGTCAACAGTTCAACAACTGACATATACTAGCTGCCCCCAACCCCCTTCAACTCATACATGCTCGTCTTCAGCATGTAAAAAATGTGCACCTCCTCGCTCTATGCTTTGGTCAACAGCCTACATCCCCGAAACCCCACACAATATGCAGACACGCTGCGAATCTTTACAGGAAGTTGACAGCTCGAAGCTTCGCAAATCCTTACTGTGTGGGAGAAGTATTCAATTTATTAGAGTTGAATTTGGGGGCCAATTTGGAGGTCGATTTGGATGTCGATTTGGATTTTCAAAAATGAAATCAGCTTTGGTGGATTTGGGATAGATTTCGGCTGGTCAAACGGCAATGTGAGTCGGACCCTCAAACACGCATAACGTACACCTCGTTGACTTGGAATACTACACTTAACGGTTTACTCAGTACTAGCAGTAGCTCTTTTCTGATTTGAACTATGCAGTCAACAACTCATCTAACCGGATCATCCCACACTAAGCCAAATATCGCTAGGCATTGACTTGTCACATGTAATCATGGATCTTTCCGAAGAACTTGAGTCAGAGCTAGAAGAGAAATCAACAACAACTTGAGATTCTGCTACTAGTGCTGCAAGATATACCTCAAGCACTGATCATGCAGCTCGTTGGCGTTCAGTCTGAAAGGGCATGGTGTTTTTTTTTTTACGAAAATGTTGATACAACGATAAATTAAACTTATGGTGCCGCAAAGTGAAAACGGTGTTGTCAAATCCATCGAAATTGGCAGGTCGAATGAGGGATGTCAAAGTTGAAATCGGATTTCGGTGCTTTTGAGCCTATCCAAATCCAAGTCCAAATCACCTCCAAATCGGCCTCCAAATTCAACTTTGAACTCCCCTATTAATATTAATATTAAATAATTAAATAGATATCTCAGTATCAGAGCGGATCATAGCGATCGGGCGAAGAGTGTCAACGCCGATAGGTGTATAAAGTGCAAGTGAGGTTTACGTAACGACGTTTGATACATTTGCAGTTGTTCGGTATTGGTGCGCCGTTTCCTCGTGTTGATGGCATTATTGGTGAGTCGAACTCGGGACTTTGGTAATGCAGTGAAGGTACAGGCTTGGTACGCAGTTGACATAGCACAGGGTGATGGCGTGGCAGTTCCATCATGAGCTTCGAGAGGTGCTTTTTGATGCGGCTGGTCTGATCATGACGGCGATTTGTTGAGGAGGCAAATATGATATATCCAAATCTTCTGTCAGTGAGTCCTCAGATGGAGAGGTGAAATGGATCAGAACAATGAGGATTTAACCCCTTGCGTTCCTCAATATTAAGGGAGACGAGCTAACACTGACACGACAAGAACGCATCAACAGACATCAACCACAACGACAATACCTTTGCCATGCGTAGCTCCTTCCAAATATACGAGAAGAATCAGGCTGCAAAATGCGTGTGATGGACGTGCAATAGTCAGGGTGGTTGCCAGTGGACCTCGGTCGTGAGTGTATACATTAATGTAGCGCCGTTGTACTGGTGTAATTCAATTATGAATATAGAACGTGCAGTATCAGAGAGAGAACGGATGCAATCCAACTAATGCTCACCTTGTGTCGGCCCTCTCTGTATGCCAAAAGTCGGACAGCTGTCATGTCAGCTGCTATCTTTTTGGACTTTCATGTCAACAGAGTATTGCAGTGTGGCAAAGGGTCCTACAAATACAGAACGTAGGATCAGAGAATAAACTTTTCTGAACGCCAGTTGTCTGTCGTACGTTAATGTCTACAAAGCACCACCGACATGTTACCCTATTCGTGACATATACACCAAAATTCATCCATCGATAATATTGTTCAACGTTCAACATTGTAAAGACCGTAGACGGCGGCGGGTGCCAACTCAGATGCGCAACGAAGTAACTAAGAACCTAAGTGTATTCAACTCTAATAATCCTTCCTGGTTTTTGAAAGCGAGAAGTTGCAGAGTGCTCATAAGGCAAAGCGTGCCTAATGTTTGATACACAGATTCAAATTTCAGTACTGTAAGTCAAATGAAAAAAAAATTGTACTGACTCGGAAGTAGCTTCCCTTCAGTTGTGTCATAGGAACGGCGATTAAAAACATGGCAATCACAATCCTATAAAAACCATCAGGATCTTCGAGTGTATCGAGCAATATCACTTACGCTGCTTCAACACCAAACACCATCAATGCTCCAGATTTCGTAGCCCATGGAACTTGAAAATATGCGACTGCGAAACCTAGCCCACAATCGTGAATGTTGGAGTAATCCCGCGTCACTGCAACTCACCCCCCACTGATCTTGCAAAGTTTAAGAGGGCACTGACTTCGCCCTAGAAGCGGGAGGTATCACTAAATTGCAAATAAGTATATATGTGTCACTCACGGCCCTGCGAGGGAAGCAGTCATTGCAGTATGCGTCTAATAATATTCCTTGAGTCATCTCGCGACGCTCGAAACATTAGATCAAAGACTCACACACTGCAACAGTATTGAGGGTGATTGCAACAAGTGCAATGCCCCAGCCCATGATGAGAGCGACTTTGTTAAGATTTTGTATCCCAGCACCCAGCGTCAAAAAGCCACAGATATAAAGCGGCATTGCTAAGTAACAGGTCCTACACAAACTCTCAGTTCTAATCTTCTGTGAAGATCATCAGCTAAATTTGCATACCACAGGCGACTCTCAGCCTCGAAGAAACCACCATTTTTGCGAATATTCAGATTCATGATGAAGTCATTCATGTGACGTCCAATGAACTCGCCAAAAAGAACGGCAACCTAAACATTCGAAGTTGAGTATAGTAGTTATGCTCATTTCATAGATGGAAAAAAAAACTTGCAATTGGAGTAGCATACGCTCCAGCAATGGCGTATTGACTGAAACCAAAACCAACGGGAGGAGGAGATCCCATGAAAACAACATTTGTCGTCTACAAAAGTTATCAAGTCTATTGCTGCAGGTCAAACTGGAAACGCTCACGTTCACACCGATTGAGAAACCGAAAACAAAGGCCTGTCGAAAAGGTCAGCAGATTAGTAGGTATGGTCGGCAATTTGTTTCATCTCACCTCAAAGAGAACTACGAAGAAAAACTGAGGACGCCAAGCGACATCCAAAGATGCCAATAGAACTGCCGGCCATTGTGGTCTGTATTTCGCCATGTTGTACCCAGTAATACCCATCAATGTTTCAAATCGATATCGCAGCCCCGTGGAAGTTTGCAGTGGCTTCGACACGAGGTGACGATCATACATACTGGTGCAGGAAAGTCAATGTCATAGCCCCAAGAAGAAACAGGATATCAGAACGTACGTTTCTTCCATGAAAAATGCAATAAGAAATAATACAATAGCACTGTAGACAGATCCTATAGCATAGGCCCACCTCCAGCTATCCAATAATCAATAAATATTCTGAATCAAGGACAGCACAAGACGTACCTCACATGCGCTACAAGGAAGCCAAATAGAAATGGTGATAGGAAAGGCGACCTATGAGATGGTGAGAAATGTCTCTCCTACTAGAGGAATTCATTTTCTGACATAACAAAACCAGAAGTCCAGATGTTCAACTTCCGTGCTTGAAGATGGAAGGGGAAGATATCCGTCACGACATAAAGACCCTTGGAGATTGGTAAATGCTGGAGCTATCACAAGAATTGCAACTAATCGTACAGTAACCTGGGGACACGTTCTGAAACCGTAGTCAGCTAAACGCAAACATGAATGAGATGACGACTTGCCCAAAGAACGCAGTCAGGCAACGCATTGCTTCATCAACAGTTGACATTATCCAATAAATGCCGGATTATCGTGTACATACCTGCAAATGTGGCCAGATTCGGCGCCAATGTGGCACCAATCAAGAACGCAAGCGCAAAAAGCTGCGCTCAAAGGTTTCAGGGTTCATATCAGTCAAATAATGGCAAGTATACCTGACTCCAGAAGAGTACTGGCAGCCGACCATAACGTCTCATGAGCATGACCCAAAAGATGCCCCCCAACCTAGACTACAGATGAGAAGAGGCTATTTCCATCTCATGGTATGATCTCACCCAGAAGGAAGATGCTCCAGCTTCAACCAGTTGTCATTGAATGTGAGTAAAGAACGAAGAATCACGTACTTTGACGTCAGATCGTTGATGACACCCGAGGTCGTATTATAAGTTTGAGCGAGTCCAAATATCGAGGCAATTCCTACCAACAAATGTATTTCACAAAGACACTATGAGAAGGGTGAAATACATACCAATTCCGGAGTCGAAGTCAGGTACCACTGCAGACATCGTAATGATGATCAAGTGCATATTCTTGCGGAAATCAGACCACTATGCATAAATATCTCAGTGTTAGTGAAAGGTACATGATAGTGAAAAATGACGAGCGTTTTGCGGATCATTTGGATCGTCGGCGGGTTGAGGCCAGAGGACCTTCAATCCATCAGGGCTGAGCTTGAGCCTAGAAGCCGTTACCTCCCCAAACTCGACCTTCGCCTGTCTAATGAGTTACGAATGAGTAACGATGAACTCAGATAGCGAGCAATAACCACATACTCGGGATCAATTACTAAACGGCCAGTAGCCTGCTCATAATAAGTAACAAAGTCGACATCCTCGGTAACGTTGACTTCAATTGAGTCTTCTGCCTTAGTTTTTGACTGCAGCCGCTGGGAGCTAACATCCTCTAGAGCCATTGATAAAGGTGAGAGTTGGGAAGCGAATCGTCAGGCAATCGCCATGATGAATTTAAAGCGCAGTACTTACGATGACGGTATCTCTTTTAATCTCGGGACTCAGCACAGGTTGTGAGGGAAATGCCCAATGATATGGTTCGAGTCTGATGTGATTATCCATAGCGCTAAAGGTATTCGGCCGTAGAAGTCTGATCATACACTGGAAAACTAATATATATATGGATATTACCATACAAACAAGCGGTTGCTTCCTGAACTAGTTATTACCAATGATGAGGTGGATTGATGAGTCAGTACTGGTGAAAATTTCTCGTGAGGCTTTCGCATTGGATGCTAGTGTCCGTTGTACGTTGATGTGGTAAGTAAATAGGCGACACCGCAGAGACTCTGCGAGCTAGTGAAAGTTTCTTGAGAGGACTTTCGCCAGTTATCCGTCGTACATTGATGTTGAAATATAAGGTCCCTTGGCGAGCGCTCAGAGATTCGGCTCGTCACAATGCGTCCGAACTACATGCGAAAGTATACGAGGGATCCGTGAAGCGGTGGTATCATTGTCAAACGGGGTAAGATCATGTCAGCCGATGAGTCGCTGGCGAAGGCAAGTAGTATGAAACCTGACCTGTTGGCGCTCTATCCATGCTGGTCAGTGAACCAAGGTCACGGTCATTGACCGGATTTCGTGGGAAAGCTGGCGAAGTTCATCGATGTTCACCTGAACACGACTTTCAGCGGTTTCCTGGTCCTACTATAACAAACTATATTATATCTGGTCAATGCTAGAATCTTTGATGAGATGTCATCCTTGTGCCGTTTCAGATATCATTACTCACATAAACACATGGTTTTCGTGTGTTTGGTTCAAGGGCATGCTTCAAGGCTTATAACTCGAAGATGGAGTCCCAACTTTCGACACGCTAACTCGATGGCGAAGACCAGCAAGAGATCGAACCGAGGATGGTGGTGGAATCACTTTGTGGTGCACCCAGTTTATGCTGTCAAAGACCCAGCTTCAATGATCAGCAGAAAGGCAAAGGTAGTGTGTGCAATGCTCTATGAGCAACGCATTGCACATGAGCAGGCAATAGATGAGCAGCAGGTTCATGCAGGCCAGCGAGATACACTGAGGGATGAGGTAGCAATAGCAGGCACTCGTACGCAAGCCTGTTTTGTAGCTTTCTCTTACTAACTTGGAGTACTAGTTTGGGCCAGTGGCCAGAATGATCCCCAATGCACCTGGCTAGTCAGTCGGCCGACGACACTATTATGTCACTTGCGTGATTGTACATTGCACTCTGAGAATGTCCGTTCGCAAGCACAGATGGAATACCACCAATCATATTCACCGCGAAAAGGTGCTCAGGCCCATCGGCCAAACACAATTCCAGCATATCTCAGTGCTATACCTCCAATCATTCTCGCTGTGAGTCCACCATGCACACCAGATCTTAGTATGTCATTGACTATGCAGTCTGCACGTCCGAGTCCACCCACACTGCTAATTCCTGAGACTGACACGGCCTCGAGTTCTTCCAGTATCCTTTACCGTGACTCGCCGTCTGTCAGTCCGAGTCCTGCCCTCTTTGGAGTCTCATTACCATCCCATCTGAAGCGCCAACGTCTGATCCAATCTGGTCAATATTATTCCATTCCTGGCTTACTTCCGCCTCTCTCCCCTGTATCACTGGGCAACCAACTTAATGGCTTTGGTGACCAAGCTTGGACAGCTTCAGGTCAAGCCAATTGGGAAATTGGACTTGCAAGACTCACTGCGAGTGCTGGTTTGCCACTGCGATGGGTTGAGAATCATGAATGGAAAGTTTTATGTGACCGTTTTCTCCTGAGAGCAATAATTCCCTCTGCAAAAGTCTTGACGCAACGTGTCCTGCCCCATGCCCTTAGTATACTCAAAGGTGCTGCTAAAGAGGAATGTCAAGGCGCTGACACAACATTGCAATGTGATGGCTGGACTGGTGAAAACCACCATCATCTCCTGGGGTTTATGATGACTGCTCGTTGAAAGGTAAATCTGACTGCAGAGACCATCAATTGTTTTACTAATTGTCTATTTAGTTGCACACAATTAAAGTTCATGATGCTTCGATGGACCCTCACACTGCTGAAGAGTTTCTCAAGCAGATGTTAGATACAATCAGCAGAATCGAGACCAAGTGGGGGCAAGTGTTATTGCTTGCACCACAGATGCATCTGGTGAATCATGAAAGGCTCGGTGTCTGCTTCAAGAGCAGCTACCCCACATTGTTGTTCCTACTTGCTTGGCTCATCAGGTATGGTGATTTTCATGATTCGTCACAACTTGCTAATTACAAATGACATAATAATAGTGGAATCTTATTGTTGGAGACCTTTTCAAGGTCAAAGATGACTATGGGGTCTATGGAGACATGGCGCAAGAGCTCATTACATGGCTACGCAGCAAAACATGTGTGCTTGCCATTCTCTGTGAAATACAGATGGCGACAATCGGAAAAACACTTGCAGTTCTCAGAGCAGTGCTGACGCGTTGGTTGTCACATTATCTTGCCTATTGCTGTCTCTGTCATATACCGTACATTCAGGTCTAGATCAAATCCAATCCATGGACATCCAGACACCCAACCTACACATATCTGATCCACCCATCCACTCCAATCCATATCCATCCATGTCCATATCCGATCCGTGTCCATATCTGATCCGTGTCCATATCTGATCCGTGTCCATATCCGATCCGTGTCCATATCCGATCCGTGTCCATATCCGATCCGTGTCCATATCTGATCCGAGTTCATATCCGAACTATTCCCGCGCACCTGCGCATTACCCCTTTTAGAATATACCTGTGTCTCCGGCTTCTGGGTATCTCTGTGCTTCCGGTTCTCGGTGATCTCTGCCTCCGTCTTGATAAGTATTTCATACAAGCTTCATCTCCGAGTTCATAGCCTTATGTCCCGCTGTACTTACTAATGTGTTTCCGTATGCTTCAGACATAGCCTCGGACTATCCGTACTTACCCTCCGGCATGCTCCTACAGTATATAAACTTGTAGTACAACTCCTGCAGACCTTAGTCTGATTCATTGTTCCTACTTCTGTATATTCCTTTGATTACTCTGTATCCTGTTATCATGTCTATATAACTCCATCTCCATTCTTGCACTTGGGCTCCGGCCCTTGTAAGCTTCTGACTCAGGCCTATGGGATCACTCCCTAGGCCGGAACTTTGATCCTATGTCATATAAATCTTTTTGGACTTCGTCCATCTCTGTCTATCATCTGTTTCACCTCCGACTCTACCGTTGGTAGTCTTATACTGTCTGTTTCTATTCCGGACCTTGTCTGGAGTAGTCTATACTATCTCTACACCATATCCGGACCTACTCCTCTCTAGTAGCCAACACTTCCTCTAAGATCCACAGAGCTATGCTCATCCGATCATCCGATCATCCGCTCGTCTGCTCGTCCGCTCGTCCGCTCATCCGAGCTCCGGACCTTCGGACCCCTAGTCCTCCGGATCCATCCTATCCTATCCTCTGACATCTATGAATCATCTTTCCCTCCGGAGCTCTGCTCCTATCCTGCCCTGGACTTTGTCCAGCGGACCATCCTTCATCTGTTCGACTTGGAACTTGTTCCAGTAGTGTTACCATTACTCCCTACCTTCCGGAAATAGTTCCGGCGCATTCCCGCGCTCATCCGGAAGTCCATCAGAGCTCTGTCGAGCTATCCTGCCTTAGAGTTCGTCCAGACCCTCCATCCGGACTCCACCAGAACTCTCCCTTGGACTTCATCCGAAATTAAGGGCACATACTCGGGTAAGGGGCACAGCGTACGAGCTGAGGCCAAGCCCCTTTGACTTACAACCCTCCGGTACAACCCCATGTAAGACCAGGACTTCTTACTAATCTCTGGTTTTGCATGGTCATAACAGTCTCCTTGAGCTTCGCCCTGCACTTGAATTGCTTGTAACAAAGCACGAAGCTCATTTGATATCAGGTGGAGATGCACGGTCACACAGAAAAACACAAATAGCCATTGCGACAATCAAAAATGCGACTTTTTGGCATGCATTGGCATGGTATGGTGCAAAAAATAAATGTAAAAATCAGAACTAATGCTCGCTGTAGATGGAAAACATTGCTGGAGCCAATTTCCCTCATGACAAACGTTCATCAAGCAGCCCAGGCAAGACCTGAAAATGTTGCCATTTCATTTGGTTTCCTGCACTTTCACTACTCCAAGATTGACAATGACACTGATCTTGCAGCTCGTACAGCTGTTCTTGCAAGCATCGAGCGCTGCT
Source organism: Suillus spraguei (assembly GCA_016800925.1). Taxonomy (NCBI): domain Eukaryota; kingdom Fungi; phylum Basidiomycota; class Agaricomycetes; order Boletales; family Suillaceae; genus Suillus; species Suillus spraguei. The sequence continues at coordinate 220,481 of JABCPU010000038.1, read as the reverse complement.
GGGGACAGTGCGACCAAGAAGTCTTTATTGCCGCCATCATTGTGAATCCTTTCTACAAGGTTTCTCCATTCCAGAATGTACCTCTCACAACATGTGCGGGGCTTGCGACACTTTTTGCATGTCTTTGGTGCCATTTTTACAACACTAATGATGTACCACTCGATCTTTACACGGACTTGGATGACTATTTGAATAGTTCCCATGACTTCACATACATGGACAACTACAAGCTTTCACTGTTATATCACACAGAGAAGGAGGTATGCTTCATCAAACTGATTCTTTCAAGTTCACGAGACATTGCTAACATAGTCCTCAGGGTGTTTCAGTTGATCCCATTGATATCTGGACAGGACTATCACATCCTGGTTCAGCACGTCGACCACTTCATACTATTGCCCAGCGTCTTCTCTCAATCTGCCCAAATTCTGCCTCTTGTGAATGCCTTTTTAGCATGTTTGGTGCAATTCTCACAAAATGGCGAAATCGGCTCTCAACTGAGACACTCACCCTTCTGGCAGAACTCAAAATGTATGTTCATGAAGAGCATGTACACAATGACATGGTCAAGAAGCGGCTTCAATGCTGGTACTGTGACACTGAGGACACTGACAAAGCAGAGCCTGCTCAAATAGTTCATGCAGTTGATGGTGATCTATCAGGAGAAAGCAGTGAATGGGAGCTGCGCAGCCTTGCTTTCGAGAGGCAAGGGATAAATGATGTTACAGCAGACCTTATCCAAGCTGTTCAGGAGGAGGAGGAGATTTCTGCCACAGAAATAATGCACTTAGTCCCCATCGGTGCTGCTGGTGGTTCATTCTCTTGCATCACTATCAAAGACTTACTTGACTATTCTCATGCAGAGGAATGGCTGGGATCTTTTTATAAAGTTGCCATTCGAGGTTTGGATGCTGAGCTTGAGTTGTATGAACTTCTTGACTTAGATGCAGAGGGAATTGACGATCCAGACTTTCCTCAGGCTGATGATGTTCTTGACGAGTAGATTCAGATGATATGTAGAAGGGAATATGTTGAAAGAACCTGCTCCTTAGTAGTAGTAGTCTAGTACTATCGATTCTGTGATCATTGGCGCACTGCATACGGCACTTCGAACATTCACTTGTACTTTGTTGTCCAATCAGATATGATTATATAATATCCAGGCAGGACATCTGGCACTGCACACGTTCAGTTCACTTGCACCCACGGGAAAGTTCACCACTCAAACATACCTTAACCTTGATAAATGTACACTGACCGGCAGAACATTGGTCGGATGGGCCAGATGTTCAGATGGGCCGGATATTCTGGGATCGAGATGTCCTCAAAGTCAATCAGGGTTCAGAATGGTTCAGAACCCAGAACCATTTTCCGGTCTGGTTCTGGATTCTGGGACCAGACCACGGAGAACCGGACCAAAAGTCCATAGTTCTGGACCGGACCGCGGCAGCACTAAAATTGCATTGCCGAATCTCCGATATTAACGAGGCACGTGACCTCATCCAAATGAATCAGTGGCGTGCCATTAGCGAGACTCGTAAACTTTTAAAGTCATGTCCAGCACACAGTCTACACCTACATCCCCAACGACCCAACGTGTGAAGTCAGTCCCTATAGTGCTCTCGTCTCCGCTACGACCAACGTCGCCTCAAAGCTCTTCAACCGTAATCCCTTCCAATTCTCGTCGATCCTCATATGGTGTCGGACAAACGCCTCGTACGAAAACACCTCCAGGGCCTCTTGCAAAGTCTCGCGCTAGAGATCTCTTAAGGAAACACTATGGCCTTGGACTAGGTCCACCACTACCTCTACCTGGGAGATCAGACGACCCCATGGACTTAGGTATGCTTTAAATGTCACAAGGTAGCCCTAATTCTCATTATGCTACTGAAGATTCAGCAGCCTTTGACGCAAAATCATACTACGAACAACTTATAACCGCATCCTCTCTGTCAGCTCTACTGAAACGAGAGAACGATTTACTGACAGGTTCGTGTTGTGCAAGACCGTGTGAGACGTCGGCTCACTGACCCGGACATTCAGAAATACGACAACTTGAGGGCGATAGGCAGTCGCTTGTTTACAACCACCATCATGAGCTGATTGCAGCTAGTGATACCATAGCTGCCGTGTGTAAATTCACAAGGTGTATCTTGGTGTAGTCTCATTGTTCTGTAGATGAAGACACGAGCGGAGGGCTTGGACGCTGACCTTGACCTACTCAAGGCAGCGTTCTCAGAAATATCTCGCTTGGGTGCTAAAGTTTCCGTTGAGGAACAGCCTGCAGACGGCAGCTCCCATTGATGAGTGTCTCCGCGGCCATCGAGGATGCGAACCCTCAAACCATCCAAATATACATGGCGTAACAAAGGAGTGTTTTATTTATACAGCATACCCGCAAGCTCCAGGCTTGCTCCACCACAATATAACTATATGGAATAATGATACGCAAGTCCAGCTCGTTGTCCCCCTCAGGCCCTCACATGAAGTTCTACCTGCCAGTTGGATCCCGACATGTGCACAAGACTAGTGATCAAACAGTCCCTCCAGATGCTGGGCACACCGCGTGGCCTCCATGCAAGCTCGTATCTCTCGTATCCTTTTTCCACGTGTATCGATTTGCGCTGCACAAGCTGATAAGTTTCAACAAAAAAGGTGAGTACACCTGGACGTACGTGGATGTCGTGTACAAGCTCCTCGACATACTTTGCCAACAACTTGAGCAACTTCTCCCTCTTGAGAGTTCCATTCTCGGTACAGATCCGTCTTTCTACGGGAAATTGACTGTATCCAGGCCACTGCAACGGAAGAACATCAGATTGCCGCAACAATGGTCCGGTATTTCAACTTACCGTAATCAAGACCTTGATAAACCTCTCTCCATTGCCACTAAACACATGATCATGACCTCCTTCCACCTGCGGCCTATCCTCGAGCTCAATCAGCTCGTCAACACGGAACGGCGTCCCTCCACCCTTCCTGTTAAACTTGATGGCAGCATGTTGGCATCCAATCCTACTCCACGAAGAGGGACCCGCGCTTTTTTCGAGTACAATGTGCTGCGGCAGCTGATGGAATTCTGAAGGAATGACGGTCTTGTACACCTTTTGAGACACAGCGGCCGGCATATTGGTAGTATATTTGGCAGGATGTAAAACATTCCTCTCGGGGTATGGGTAAGCGGACTTCGGGAATTAGAAAGTGATAACGGCAAGTGTTTTACGTGCACTTACAGATGACCTGTCGTAACTGCCACTTAACGTATGTGGGACAGCTGAATATGAGGAGATGGGTGCCCCCTACAAATTCACAACACGTCAATCAATGGTCAGGTACTACAAGAACGCATCACGTACAGCATACACCGAGGCTTGTAATCGAGCATATTGATGTGGTGCAGGGCCGAGAGCACCTGATAGGTCCGGGTTGACCGATGTCTGAGCACGTAAATACTGGGAGATTGGTATTCCCTACAAATCGTAATTATGCAGATGTCAGTATGATGACAAAACTATAAGCACAGTCTTACATCATCGGGGGTGGCATTTGGCCGAACGGGATAATACATCGACTGAGCTGGTGCAGGGTCAAGTGCACCGGAAAGTGTTGAGTACGACGATGGTTGGGAAATTTGCCTAGCGTCAGAACGTGCGAAAGGGTACTGGTAGGTCATGGTTTTACTTGGATGAGACAGATAATTTGGACGACGATGATAACTTACCTGTCCTTGGCATCTGTAGAGGCGTTTTATAGTACCTGTGTTCAAAGCGCTACGTCCACACATCCACTAGCATTGCCAAGTCCACGAGCATCCACAGGAACTTGACAATGGCGCGCTGTTTGTATATGACAATACTGTGGAATTTGCGGATAACATCCAAAGGGAATGGTGGTCTGGGTTGACATCTTTGTAACTCATCGGGTGGTAGAGTGGCGTCTTTATGATATCTTCCACTGGAGATGCTGTGACTGCCACCCGAGGTCGGCAAGTTGTAGGAATGGCAACCCACATGAGCATTGGCAACCGAAATCATGAGATACTTTTTTTTCGAATGCTTTGACCTGCACATATGTTTGCTTTGAAGTTAAAGAGAAAAACTGGACCAAGAAAAGAAAGCAAGCTCCGCCATGCTCCCTCATGAGGTAATAATTGGGTTAATTTGTCAGGTGCGGAGCTCGGAGAACGACGGGGATCTTGGGATTTTGGAGTTGCGACCAAAGCCAAGCAAGCTCATTCAGGCTGCAGGCAAGAGTACCAGTGCCTTTGAACACTGCACGATGCCAAGTTTCTAATCGCACACGCATTATAGGTGTGGTGGCAAGGTGGTGGTGGATTGATCACCATCCTAAGTGCAGATTAAAGCACTTGCAATTTGTGTAGTACTAGACGCCATCATAGTACGCTTCTAATGGCAGGAATCGAGAATCGACTGCAGGGCGTAGCTCATCCGCAGACAGATATGTCATCCCGGTAAATTGGTTACGTGCGATCCTGTAAAATTAACGTTTGAGCGATAATCAGTTGGCAAGTTACCCTACTATGACAGTAAATAACAATGACCCAAATCCAGAACGCTCTGGCAGCTAGCCATGATGATCTTGTACTACTACCGTAATGGCCACCTCATATGGCGCCTACTGAATTTTAATTGAGTTTTACAATCCAATCAACTGAAGAAATTTGTGGATGAGTCCGGACAGGAAGGAGCGGGAAGGATTGTGGATGTACCGCTCACGGTCGGGGCCCGTCTAAAAGAAGTTTTAGTGGTTGTCTCGAACCTGACATACCATTAATGCTTGAAGTCTATTTCGAAAAATGTTTGGCGCTCAGCGCTCAGGTAATTCATTTCCTTCGACACGTCTTGTGATGGTCCCCGACAACTACGGGAACGCAGTGCTCTCCATCACCCGGCTACTAGCTTAAGTTTCACTGTAAAACATCTTGCATTCACTGACTTTGCACACGAAATTATAAGTTAAACGCAGTCGCACAAACTTTTCGAATGCGCTTCAATTGGAATTTCTATTTTAGACCAGGCGCATGACGGACACCTGTGGCTGTGTCTCTTTACCGTTGTGAACCGCAGTGACAGTCACTGTTCTTGGTGAACTCTTCTCCTACCTCTGCTTTTATGGCTTTCTCCCAGGTTGTTCACGTCCTCGACAGTCTCAAGGATCAAGCAAAAGATGCTATCTGGGCCCTCTCCTCGTGTCTCTGTCAGCAATCAGCCAAAGTAAAAATTAATGGCCGAACGTGTCAGTCATACCCTTTTCAACGAACCTGGAATGTTCGTTTGTACCTAGCAGATTTGCTAATGTAGGTTTTATGATCTCAGTTAATATTATAAAAGTCCTTGGCGAGGGTGGATTCTCCTTTGTGTATCTTGCACAAGACGAAACTAGTGGGGTGCGTGATCTCCTGAGTTTGTTCCTTACAGTATCTCATATATAGTTGGTGTACATGTAGCGACAATTCGCTCTCAAAAAAATTAGATGTCCTACTGGATCGGAGGGCGTAAAGGAGGCTATGCGGGAGGTAGAGGCATACAGACGCTTCAAGTAAGTCAAGCTAAATATGGTTGTATTGCTGTCTCAAGTATGCCCTCAGACATCGAAATATCATTCGGATACTTGTGGGTGATAACGGATAATCTTCATGTAGCTCCTGAATAACTGCACAGGACTCTGCTGTCGTCCAAGATCCCGAAGGTGAAGGCAAGATTGTATACCTCTTCTTGCCGTTGTATCAGGTATGTTTTTATGGCGTGTTTTGCTATGGAGTATCCGTGGACTCTTTGGGATAAAGCGCGGGAACCTTCAAGATGCTATCAACCTCAACGTTGTGAACGGGAAGCACTTCCCTGAGCAAGATATGATTCGACTGTTCAAGGGGACATGCGAGGCGGTGCGTGCGATGCATGATTACCACACAACTACTGGCTCTTCTTCTGCTCAACCTCAACCATCTTCATCAATTTCATCTTCACACGTGGAGGAGAACCACTCCGACGGAGAGGATGAACTTTTCCCGCAACCAGAGGGCGATACTGAGGGTGGTTACTCTTACGACAAGTCTATTAACATGCCCCTGATGACAAAACACCGTGTTGGGGGGGATGAGGACGTGATATTCGACGGTGACGAGGAAGTATCTGCAATTCAAACCGCTCAAAATGGTAATGTTCGGCCGGGAAAGAGCGAACATATTCCATACGCTCACCGGGACTTGAAACCTGGGTAGAAATATTGTTGATCCGATGTTATCGCACCTTTCTCATTTTCGTTACAGGAACATCATGATCGCGGACGATGGGGTCACGCCCATACTGATGGATTTCGGGAGTACTGTAAAAGCAAGGATAAGGATAGATAGTCGATCGGTGGCTCTGCTGCAGCAGGTATCTGCAACTCTATTTACTGTATTTCATCTCATATTCATCTCACCTCATATTCATCTCACAGGATATTGCTGCGGAGCAAAGCACCATGGCATACCGCGCTCCAGAACTTTTCGACGTGAAGACGGGCATCGCTCTTGACGAGAAAGTTGATATATGGGTAAGGATTCCCGTCCACGCTCACGCATTCTTTAACTCTTCGTAGTCACTCGGATGCACACTCTTCGCTCTAGCATACTCACACTCGCCATTTGAAAACATTCAAACGACGGAGCAAGGTGGCTCGATTGCAATGGCTGTGCTGAACGCTCAGTATAAGCACCCGAACTCGGCATATTCACAAGGGTTGAAGGACTTGATTGATTCTATGCTGAAAATTAATCCTAAAGACAGACCTAATATTCACCAGGTACGTGTTTGTGACAGCAGTATCGACGTCGCTGAAAGAATCCCTCTAGGTCATTGCAATGACTGACAGAGTTTTGCAGTCGCTGTTGTAGATCATGCAATATACCTTTACGACTGGGACTGTGTTCCTTTACTTATTTATCTCGCAGTTTTCTATGCATATCTAACGGAATCATCATGACATAGACTGATCGGTACACACTACTGACCTACTCAAGTAGCCTTAGCTCTTGTCCGTTCGTTTCCACGAGGCGCCTTCAATTTTCTGAACGGTTTCTCCTGCGGCCGTTTTGGAGATCGCGGTGAAGCAGAGAGGGTCACGACATGGTCCTTTTGCACTTTGCGCTTCTTCTTTTGAGGCTCCAATGGCTCTGGGGGCGCTGCATCCAATTTTTCTACCGTTTGAAGCTTAGAACCCGGGGACTTCCGTCCTCCTTTCTTCACCGTCCCTTTGTTGCCGAGCGGTACGTCGGAGTTTTCTATGGGGTGAACTTTGACACCAGCCGTCTGCTTCCCTTTCTTCACCAATTTTTTGTCGGCGGTCGTAGCTCCACCCTTTTGTGACTTCTGCTCCACAAGCGCCTTGCTAGCTGGTGACTCCTTCCCTGCTACGTCCTGAGATAGTGAAGTTTTACTGGCAGTCTTTTTTGCCTTTGCTTTGGCACGAAGCTCATTATGGAGTGTTCGTTTCTCTTTTATTGATGCTTGCTTTGCTGACTGAAAATATAGTGTTGAGAAACCCCGCCCAAAAAATGGTGTGAAATACCACCCACTCTTTTGAGAGCACGCTTCGACATGCCACCCTCTTGATTTTGAGTGGCAGTAGGATTTGACGCCTCCTTTTGTACCGTCCTTGCAATTGGCCAGGCGTCACTCTGCGGGTCACATTTCGCCGCTGAGGTTTTGAAACGCTCGAAACGTCGTGTATGAGCCTGAACTTCCGTCTTTTTTCAGTTGCACGTTCAGAGAAAGGGACGTACAATAGATGCTTTGTGGACTGTGGACATTTGAGTGCTCTTGATGATCTTGCCTTTGCATAATATACAAGCTCGGATATCTGGGTCGAGCGACACGACATAGATGGGGTCCCTTAATGCTTCTGATATCGAGATGGGCGGTTCTTCATCATCCTCCATTTCTTCTAGACTCTCATCACCAGCTTCCTCCAGGTCCTCTTCGCCTGATTGCAACTGGTCTGCGTCTGAGTGGTCGTCAGAGCTACGGTCTGAGTCTGATGCAGATTCGTCCGAATCGGTGTCGTCGAACCCCATGAATTCTTTCATATCTTCATCAATTCCCAGTTCTTCCTCTTCTTCTAACTTTTTGCGTTTCTTTTCGATTCGTTTGAACATAGTGATGAGACGAAGGGAAGATGAATGGATAGCAGTGAACAAGGAGAGTGGTGACCAGGCCACAAGTCTAGTGAATAAACTTGAATAACCATTTCGTGCATGTTTGGTTACACTTCGACTAAGCCGCAGACATTTTCAATGTCCGATCAGTGTTTGGTTTTATTTATTTCGTGCTCCTTAGCGATGCTTGCCACACTAACCTTGGCAGTGACGCGAACGTTATGCCACTTGGCTCCAAGGTGTATTCATAATTGGTCAACATCCCTGCAGAAATGAACGTGAGGCCAGTCAATGGACGTGGGTAAACAGGGGAATTGTACATCCCTGCCACCTGGTATCAAAAGCAAACCGTCTCTTGCCACATTTTATGAATCCTTGGCTTGATGACGCAGATCGCAACTACCTCATCGCTTTTTTTCAGTTGACTCGTGGCTAGTAAGGTGCCCATGCCGATGATCCCATCCGCTGGCACATATCATGACAATGGGCCACTGAGTATGATATCATTACTTTCCAGCAGGCCATGTTCTCCTCTGCATCCTTGTTAACCCTACTCCTCCTAGTTTTGTCAATCACGGGATCGAAGTATACAGCAGGGCTCAGACAACTAATATAAGCGATGACATCTACACACAGTCGGAGCTAGAGTCTGGGTCTGATGCAGATTCGTCCGAATCGGTGTCGTTGAACCCCATGGATTCTTTCATCAATTCCTAGTTCTGCCTCTTCTTCAAACTTTTTGCGCTTCTTTTCGACTCGTTTGAAACTTTGAACATGGTGATGAGCGACGAAGGGAAGTTGTATGGATAGTAGTGAATAAGTAGACTGGTGACCAGTAACCATACACTTTGCCGCCAACCCACACACACATGATCAGTTTTTGCTTTCATTTATTTTGTGTGTCCACTCTCCTTAGCAATGCTTGCCACACTAACCTTGGCACTGACGCGAACGTTCTGAAATGCCTTAAAAGGCACCAAAACCCAAATTAGGAATTTGCGCGGATTTCGGTGCTTTGAAGCGTCCAAATCCAAGTCCAAATCCACGTCCGAATCACATCCAAATCGGCCTCCAAATTCAACTTTGAACTCCCCTAATGAACGTGAGGCCAGTCTGGACGTGGGTAAACAGGCGAATTGTACATCCCTGGCACCGGGTGTCAAAAGCAAACCGTCTCTTGCCACATAATCCTCGCATTCTTGATGACGCAGATCGCAACTGTCTCATCCTTTTCCGAGTTGACTCGTGGCTAGTAAGGTGCCCATGCCGATGATCCCATCCGCTAGCACATATATAATGATAATGGGCTACTGAGTATGACACCATTACTTTCCAGCAGGCCATGTTTTCCTCTGCATCCTTATTAACCCTACTCCACCTAGTTTTGTCAATCACGGGATCGCCCGTTAAAGCTAGCAAATCCCCTGTCACCATCCCCATGGCCAGGAGGCTACAGTTCTCCGATAGTACTACTAATCACATCTTGGCGCGCGATAAAGCTCGCGCGAACGCCCTTAGGGATCCCAGCATGCGCGGACAACGTTTTTTTAATACTCCTTTGACAAACGATTATATGATTTACACCGTATCAGTTGGCATTGGAAAACCCCCTACATACTGTAAGTTCAATACTGAGAAACCATACGGCTGCTGATATATTATTGAAGACACCTTGTTGGTCGACAGCGGTAGCTCGAACACATGGATTGGTTCCTCTACTCCGTACGTGCCAACAGGCAGCGCCATCAACATTGAACAACCTGTGAGCGTCGGCTACGGTTCTGGTTACTTTTCTGGTGCGACATACAATGATATCATAAGTTGAAAATACCTACGATTATCTATAGGAACCGAGTACCTCGACACCCTCACTCTCAGTCCTGGGTTCACCATCATCCCGCAGTCGTTCGGTGTTGCTTCTAAATCAGCTGGCTTTAGTAATGTTGACGGTATCCTTGGCATCGGGCCTGTACTCTTGACACGCGGCACCCTGAAAAATAAAGATTTGAATATGGAGACGATTCCGACTGTCACTGACAATCTGTATTCCCAAGGCAATATTCCTGCGGACGTTGTTGGTATCTTTTTCCAGCCCGAGGTCGGTCCTTCACGGTTAGACTCCGGTGGAGAACTCACCTTTGGTGGAGCTGACCCTTCCAAGTGCAAGGGTGACATTGTATACACGTAAGATACCTCAGTTCCTAGATCGATTCAGACTGTTAATAAATGTTTTATTTCAGTCCTATCACCGAAACCAACCCTGCATCGGCCTATTGGGGTTTCAATCAGGCCATCACATATGGATCCAAAACAATCTTATCATCCACTGCTGGTGTCGTCGATTCTGGCACCACCTTTCTTCTTCTTGCCACCGGTGTGTATCTACTAGAGTACAGCGAGTGATAATGGTCTAATTAGCGTTCAATAGATGCCTACGAAGTGTACCGAACTGAAACCGGTGCTACTGTGGATCCGTCGACTACACTTCTCATGGTTACCTCTGACCAGTACGGTGCTCTGAAGAACCTGGATTTCAATATTGACAAGGTATGGAAATTCTGTCAGCTCTCACACCCATTGTTCACCATTTTTCACAGCAAACAGTCAGTCTCACCCCAAACGGCCAAATCTGGCCTCGCTCTCTCAACACCAATATTGGTGGTAAGGAGGGCTCCATATATCTCATCGTTTGTGATCTTGGCGCGCCCAGTGGCAAAGGGCTTGACTTCATCAATGGCTACGTATTCATACAGCGCTTCTACACTGTGCTCGATACCACCAACTCCCGGGTCGGTTTTGCCCAAACCTCATTCACTGATGCCGTCACCAACTAATGTGGAATTACCAAAGTATACGAAGGATAGTTTTGCAGACGTAGAGCAGCATACGGATTTGTTGAAGGTTGTACATACTACGTACGGTTCATAAAATAGGCTATGGAGGTCTTATTCCTTTGTTGAGTTTCTGTGTGATTTGCGCTTCCCCACATCTAGCAGCAGGTTACGTTTATCAGCCTCCATGGTGATGAGTTATGGATACTCACTGGAACGTTTCGCGAAGCCAGTGGTTCCTTGCGTGGGGTACGCTTTAGCAAGAACCATGATAGATGCGAGACATTGAAGACAAGAGTGAGCTTCAAGTTCAAGTTTGAGTTAAGAAATCAGTGTGGGGGGGGGGGGGGGGGAGCATCAGGTAACTGACCCGAAAATGATAAAATGATACAAAGCTTTATCTACTCTAAAATACATATAATATCTGTCATAATTGTTGACGTACTAGTTATTAGTCATATGTTCTTCTTGGAACTGTATAGTTTAGCAGCTTCGCCACTCAGCCACAGATCCTCCATTGATAGTTTTGTTCACTTGTGCAGCTTTCCCACACCTCAGCGATGTCCTATTACACTCGCTGAGGTGCGTATCTTGCAATCTCTCGCTGTACGTTAATCTTGTAACTCACTCATAGTACCTAGCTATTTCTAGGTACCCAATATTATTAGCGTTGTTCTATTACACTCGCTGAGCTATCTCTAGGCTCCATCAGGTTATGAGCCCTGGGCTCTAAATAGGCCCAGATTTATGAGTCTGAGAAGCTCATGAATTTCCAACACGCTCACTGCAACGGAGTAACTGCCATCCAACAATTTAAATTTTTAGAAGTCTTCGTTGATGACATGGGAAAATTTGACCATATCGTCGAGTTGGCAGGCGCAGATGAATATACGGCCTGGCGTCGCCTAGTTGCTCTAGCCCTCCAAGGTGAAGGGTTGTGGAACCATTGTAGTTCTGGCACAGACCCCAATAACTTTGCGGCTTTCGCCTCCACTATGCCAGTCCCAGCTACTGCCGGAGCTCCCACTGCCGCGGAGAAACAGAACATGATCGATTGGATCAAGAATGATGTAAAGGGAATCATATGCAGAAAGCTCTCACCAGTCGTCCAAGGCCTCCTCGACGAGACATCAACTGCCAGGGATCAGTGGAATGCACTGGCATCTCATTTTCAGTCACCTCGATATCACTTCTCAATTTGAACTTTGCGCTAAATTAATTAATTGCCGAAAGACTTGAAGACACTAATAACGTATCTCGTTACCTCAGCGTTTTTGAAAATGCCAGACGGCATTTTGTTGAGATGGGTGTCATGTTCACAGAGGACAAACTGTATTCCTTTTACTTCAAGGGCTTCCGCAAACACCTGAGTGGATCATCTTCAAATGAATAACTATGAACCTCTATATCTCATCCAATACTCCTCAGACGACCACCACATCATCATCTGCACCCACTGTTACTAAATTCACTTACTTGGCGGTCACTACTTCCTTGTCAGAAGAGGCCAGTCGACTCCAAGGAGAACATGTGCTGGCAGGACCTGGTTCTGAATATGCAAACACCACATCCTTTCCCAGAATGCATGAGGCAAAACCAACCAATGCAAAGACTGGGATCCGCTGTAGCAAACATATTGGCACTAGGCTTAAAACCCTATCTTTTGACACTCGTCTCACGTCTATAGGAGTTACCACTTGTCCATGACTGTCTTACCCCTTTAGCACTTCCGGTGGCATCCCACGCTTACTGCACACCACACCGATTGCCGCACCACATTCCACGTACTGATGTCCTCCCATGCCACATCTGCATAGCTCCATTTGGTGTGTTGTTTGTTTTATGTTCGTTATCACTGATTCCACAGCAAATCTTATTACATGTTGCCTCGTGCCGCAGCTGCCTCATGCTATGTTTACATATGGTGGTTACTGTACTTGAGTGCTACTGATCTCGCCTAGAGCATTCTGAATACATACAAATTAGGATATAAGCACTGTGTACCCCGCACAATACAATACCTGATTTTACCCCATTGCATGTACTATAGGTCAGGATTAGTGTCTAGCTCTGGAACCACCCAGTAGTAGACTTAGTCTTTAAAGTTCGTTACCGCTCATTAATCGATCTCACTCTTCCACTGTTACTGCTGGCATACCACTGGACTCTTGATTGCTATTTTTATTGAACTTCCCATGCACCGCTACTTTACCGCTGAAAGTACTGCAGCCTTCTTTGCTGTTTCTTTGCACCGCTCGCAACCTTACCACTACCGCTGATATTATCGCTCGCCATCGCTCGCTCAACGTTACTGTTACTGACTTTGTACCAATGACGCTAGTTCTGCTACTTACTACGCTAGTTCCGGCAGCATCACCGCTGACCGCAGCAACTTACTGCTGACTACGACACTACATTCGCACATTGGTTTGACTTGGATTTAACTATACTAACAGGTGTCCCCCTTTAGGGTTGAACACTCTTGTTTTGCAAGTGAAGCAGACTAGATGGAGCACAAGACCACACATACTAGTTTAGGCAGTGGTTCATCTACAGCCCAGGCTAGGTTGTATCTTTACACTGCATTCACAAAGCCAACCCCAAGGGGGTGGCTTGTGATAACCCTCCCTGAGTGTATGGGATTACTGCGTTTGTTGACACACAATCAAGAACACTGTTACCAGATTGGCAGTGGGATGGAAGGTAAAGGGGGAAGTCTCTCTAAGAATAGAAAGCCAAAGAACGTTGCAGCAGCAGTGACTAGTGCCAGCAACAATTCACCCACCTCCTTGTCCACTTTAACACCTTCCACCCCTCCAGTTAGGCATCTGCATGGGTATGGGTAACCCGCGTGGTTCACGGGTACGGGTATGGGTTGGAGTGTTGAGTACTTGTTACACATGCGGGTACTGCCAAATGTGCTTACAAATATTTGGGGAAATGTGTGCCACTGCCAAACAGTAAGTGCACATCAAACCACACTTACTGCTAGTATGGAAAGCCAGACCACCATGCTCTACTTCCAAGGCTTCCATTTCTCAGAACATTCCTGCACTCTTCTGGACTTTCTGAACTCACTTGCATTCATTTATGCTTCCTTGTGCTCATTTGGATTTGCCTGGATTTGTCTATGTTTGGACTTGCCTGTATTCGTTTGTGCTTGCCTATGCTCATTTGGACTCGCATGGACTCATCTGTATTTGTCTGTGCTTGCATATGCTCATTTAGACTCACATAGCCTCGTCTGGACTCATCTGTAGTTGTCTGGACTCCTCTATATTCGTCCGCTTGCCTGCACTCATTTTCACTTGCCTGAGCTTATCTGCTTGGGTCTGCTCTCGCCTGTACCTCCACTTGTTACAATCATACGTGCCCCTATTCATTTTCTAATCTCCTTTTACTTTGTATATTACATAACATGACTCTGACTCATATGCTCAACGCATCTGTACTATAGTTGCCTTCCTTCTTTGGATATGCACTTATGTTCTCACGTCTCTCTTGGTCCGTGGGCACATATTGACCTATTTAAGCACATTGTATTATGCTTGTATACCTTACTTTAATCTTACTGGGTTTTACCTGGAACATCCTTCACTTAGGTCTCCAACCTAAGTCGTCTTGAATCGTCTCTAAGTCTAAGCACTCCTTAGCCTTAGTCTCTATTCTCGTAGAACCTCTTAGACGTGTCTTTGAGGCCGAACCCTTGATAGTACTCGGAACGCATTCCTTGTACTTTCACTTTGTCCTCTTCTGGACATTGTAGAACTTCCCAGCAGACCGTCTGTGTCTTTTCACTGTCGCTGGTGACACCATCCCAGTTCGTAACAAAAGATTAAAGTCCACCTGATATCGTCGACTACCCAGTCTTCGACCCTGAACCCTGATAAAGCCCTAATGGACAGCAAGACAGCGCATGTAGGCACCGAGAAAGTATCACTCACCAGACAAAACCATCATGACGACCACCAAAGAATTTGAATACAAAATTGGTCTTCCGACCGGTTTTGATGGAGATCGCGACAACTCTCTAGAATTCATCCAATCATGCAATCTATGCTTTGATATCAACGAAAAGCTCTACACCACTGACAAGCAGAAAATCATTTTCATTACATCCTTCATGACCGAGAAGAACGCCAAATCTTGGAAAGAACAATTCCTTGCTCACGCTCAGTCAACCGATTCCTCTGGACAAAAGGTCAGTTACAGGACATTGAATGATTTTATGAAAAGCTTCAATGAAGCTTTCAAACCAGTGGATACCAGAGGGACCGCATTAACGAAGCTCAGGGACCTCAAACAAGGAAGCGGCGATCTTCATACTTATATTGCTGACTTTGAGGCACTTGCAGCCAAGGCCCACATCACCAATGATGCCACAAAGATTCAATTCTTCCAAGATGGCCTCAACTTAGGTATCCTAACCAAGCTTTTCGTGCCAGGAAATGAAATGTCTCAGAGATATTCCGTAATGTTGTATTGCAATGTGTTTCCATTGACAACTCCCACCACCGCCTTCTAGCGTTACGAGCACGTCATGCTCCACAGCAGAAGAAGAAGAACTATGAAAATGCGCGTTACTCACCCAATCGTGATTCAAACACAATGGTCGTAGATCGGATCTCTGATACGGAAAGATCCGAATGTATGAAAAGAGGACAATGCTTCGGATGCAAGAAAACTGGACACCATATTCACAACTGTCCTGAAAGAAAGAAGAAAACTCCGCTTCGTCAAACCAAGGTTAAAGATGAAGAAGAAGAAGAAACCATGAGATGGCTTGTAGAGGATTTTTAAATTGGAGAAACAAAGATTCAACGTATGGTTCTCCCAATGTATTACTAAGGCTTGTACATGCTGTAGGTGAAAGAAAAGAACTTTGTGTTCCCATCACCCTTCACTCACGTACATGCTTAAAATCCATCGACACCACCGCTGTCATTGATTCGGGTGCAGCAGGAACATTCATTTCCGAGGAGTTTGTGAAACTCCATCAAATCACATGATGAAAACTCAAAACACCATTTCGAGTTACTACGGCAGATGGAACTCTTATGAAAGGAGGGCTGATCACGCACTACTGTCTCCTAGTGGTCAAAATTGACGAACGAACCATGTATGGAAAATTCAATATCGCTAAACTAGGATGAAGAGATCAAATCCTCCTGGGAATTCCGTGGTTATGCGCAATGAACCCGAGTATAGATTGGGCCGCTGAAACACTCGTCCTCCCTCGAACAATGAAATCTGATGAAATTAAAATCGATATAGATACTGATCGGAAGAAGAACGGGCTGCCTCCAGCTTTCCGTCACCATCCCAAGAAATGGCAAAATTCACAACTTCTGAGATCCCTCGTTGCCTCTCCTACTGATGTTCCTGATGTTCCAAAAGACCCGGAACCTGAAGTACGAATGCCACGTACTACAAACCCCATTCCCCGCGTACAACTGCCGTGAGCAGTATCACCAATTCCCCGCGCAGAAAAGCAGAAGAACGAATCTGAGCCTGAGTATCGGACCAGACCAGAACCTATTGAGCAATGGCCAATAGAAGAACAGAAGTATGGGAAAAGAAAAGCGGAAGAAGAAATCCCTGGACGAGATACAAACGTACCGAAACTATCCAAGTTCTATGTTCCCCAAAAAACTCCCCAAACTCCTTCAGTTTCAATTGAAGAAATCCCGATGAAGAAGAACCCATGCCCTCGTTGATCCCAACAGAGGATGATGATCAATTCAACACCATGCAAGATGTCTGGCATGCGCCAGAAGTATGAGAGATTTCCTCTTATGAGCTTGGAGAAGGAGAATTCCTTGTGGAATACGATACGGATGGAGTTAGCATGAGAATCATCGAAGAAGTATCCATGGATATGCCTCTCACATGTGATGGAACTTCCCGACTTGAACAACCCCCCAACTATTCCACAAACTCCCTTCCTCCTCCGAAATACAGCAATAAAGCTCAGGAATTCACTACAGATGAGAAGGAGAAGAAAAAGAAATCCTTTGAAGAATTGGTCCTGGAATACTTGCACGACTTTGTGGACGTCTTTGCTAAAGACAGACTAAACAAACTACCCCCTGAACACCCTGGTATTGATCATCGGATCGATACTAAACCCGGTTTTATTCCTCGCACATCTAAGGTTTACCCGCTATCAGAGAAAGAACGTGCTGCCGTCAAAACGTTCATTGATGAAAACATTGCGAAAGGCTTCATCTCAGAATCGAAGTGTTACAGTTGTACATACCCCTATTCATTTTCTCTTTGTCTCCTTTACATAATGTTACATAATGAGATTCTGACTCATATGCTCAATGCATCTGTACTATAGTTGCCTTCCTTCTTTGGATACGCACTTATGTTCTCACGTCTCTCTTGGTCCGTGCGCACATATTGACCTATTTAAGCATGTTGTATTACACTTGATACTTTACTTTAATCTTACTGGGTTTTACCTGGAACATCCTTCACTTAGGTCTCCAACCTAAGTCGTCTTGAATTGTCTCTAAGTCTAAGCACTCCTTAGTCTTAGTCTCTATTCTCGTAGAACCTCTTAGACTTGTCTTTGAGGCTGAACCTTTGATAGTACTTGGAACGCGTTCCTTGTACTCTCACCTTGTCCTCTTCTGGACATAGTAGAACTTCCCAGCAGACTGTCTGTGTCTTTTCACTGTCGCTGGTGACGCCATCCCAGTTCGTAACACGAAGTCACCCCAAGCTAGTGGCTTCTTCTTTGTGGGAAAGAAGAGTGGAGAATTGCGTCCCTGTCAAGATTATCACTACATCAATGATTGGACAGTCAAGAATGCCTATCTGCTCCCACTCCCTATCTCCCTTGTCACATGTCTTCACAACGCACAGTTCTTTACAAAAATGGATATCCGGTCCGGTTATAACAATATTTGCATCCATCCCGATGATCGCTGGAAAGCAGCATTTACCACGGAATTCGGCCTCTTCGAACCGAACGTCATGTTCTTTGGCCTCTGTAATT
Source organism: Suillus spraguei (assembly GCA_016800925.1). Lineage (NCBI taxonomy): Eukaryota > Fungi > Basidiomycota > Agaricomycetes > Boletales > Suillaceae > Suillus > Suillus spraguei. Next base: position 202,486 of record JABCPU010000038.1, on the reverse strand, counting down.
CCCCAGCAACTTTCCAAGCATACATGAATTGTACCTTCCAACAGGAAATCAATGAAGGATGGATGGTTATCTACATGGACGATATCCTGATTTTCTCTACAACAATGGCAGAACACCGCAAATGAACCAGATGGGTTTTGATGAAAATATGAAAGGAACATTTGTTCCTGAAACTGGAGAAATGCACCTTCGATGCAGAAGAAGTGGAATACCTCGGAATGATGATTCACCCCAGACAAGTTGCTATGGATACTGCCAAAACCAAGGGAATCACTGAATGGCCAACACCGAAATCTGTAAAAGAAGTCTGGTCATTCCTTGGTTTTTGCAACTTCTACTGCACGTTCATTTACCACTACTCTGACATCGCCCGACCCCTTATCAAATTAACAAAGAAAGATAAGGCCTTTGATTGGTCAACCGAATGTATGGACACCTTCGACAAGCTGAAACAACACTTCACATCCCAACTGGTACTCCGTAACCCTGATCCTTCCCGACAATTTGCTATTGCTACCGACGCTTCGCTTGTAGCAACTGGCGGAGTTCTCTTGCAGACCGATGAGAATGGTGTTTATCACCAATGCGCATATCTCTCACAGTCCTTGAACCCTGCAGAACACAATTACCAGATCTTTGATCGGGAACTCCTTGCCATGATCTGGGCATTGAATGAATGGCGTCACTATCTTGAAGGAAACCCGCACCCCGTCCTGGTATTCACCGACCACAAGAATCTTCTGTACTTTAGAAGTGCACAGAAACTTACTTGTCGCCAAGCATGTTGGCAACTAATTTTGTCTATTTATGACATTGAACTGCATCACATTGCAGGTACTAAATTGGCAGTACCTGATGCACTATCTCGCCAACCCGACTATGACTCCGGCAAAGACAATAACAAGGACCAGACCCTCCTCCCTGACGCTCTATTCGTTCGTCTTATTGACACCGACCTGAAGGATGTTTTATCATCCTCTGACCCCCTCGACGACCCTGTCTTCAAGACCACATCCGATGCCCTTGATGGCGTGTGTCTTCCCCCTATGAAGTTGGCACTCTCTGATTGGAAAATTGAGGAGAACGTCCTCTATTTTAAGAATTGTGCCTACATTCCTCCAGCACATTGTCCCGATATCCTGAAAAGGTATCATGATCATCCCACCATGGGACATCCCGGTAGATTCAAAACTGAAGAACTCGTCAAACGTGAAGCCTGGTGGCCTGCTATGGGCTCTTATATTCGGAAATATGTAGAGGGTTGCGCCCTTTGTCAGCAAATGAAAGTGGATACGCATCCCATTCGACCTCCGTTTGCCCCGATCCCCTCATCTGCGACTCGACCTTTCTCTCAGGTCTCTGTTGATCTTATCACTGACCTCCCTGTCTCTGGAGGCTTTGACAGTATTATGGTCATGGTAGACCATGGCCTTATGAAGGGGGTAATTATTATCCCTTGTCTGAAAACCGTCACTTCTGAGGGCATTGCTAAACTATTCTTGAAACACGTCTACCGTCGATTTGGACTCCATGACAAAGTCATCTTGGATCGAGGCCCACAATTCCTATCTCGCTTCTCCAAGGAACTTGCCCAACTTCTTGACTACATCATCACCCCATCTATGGCTTATCACCCTCAGACTGATGGTCAAACTGAGAGGCTCAATCAAGAACTAGAAACGTACTTGCACATCTATTGCCGCAATAATCCTGAAGATTGGGTAGAACATCTACCAATCGCCAAATTTGTCCACAACCACCGAAAACATGATGCAAGAAATGCATCACCTTTCTATCTGATGATGGGATATGAACTATGCACCATCCCTCACCTGATTCCTGACTCATCTGTCCCTGCAGCAGAAGATCGAGCACGATCCCTGCAGAAGATAAGAGAAGAAGCAATCGCCTGCCATAACATTGCGATGCAAACAATGGCCGAACGATTCCGAGGAGAGAAGTACACTCCATGGAAGATCGGAGATAAGGTCTGGCTATCCGCTACTAATCTTAGACTCAAACTCCCATCACGGAAACTTGCACTGAAACGATACGGACCTTTCCCGATCATCGATGTCTTATCGCCCATCACATTCATGCTCAAACTCCCTCCACAATGGAAAATTCATCCCACTTTCCATGCTTCTGTCTTATCATTCTACAGCAAAACAGACATACACGGCCCAAACTTCCTCGAACCACCACCTGACATTATCAAAGAAGAAGAAGAATATGAAGTAGAGGCAATTCTTTCTCACAAAGCAACTGGCATTCGCTGACACTATCTTGTTTCCTGGAAAGGATATTCATCGGGAGATAATGAGTGGCTCCCAGAAAAGAACTTGAAGAACTCCACTCGAATCCTGAATGTTTATAAGAAGCAACACTCCCTCTGATTATTCTTCAGTGAATCAAATCACACAAGCACTTGATCAACTAACAACTTTCGAAATGTCCTTTCCCACTGCATACATCACCCCTGTCACTATTGCCAACAATGACTCTGATTCCGATGCAGAAAACTACGGAACCCTTGCCACCGAAATCAACAACACCTCCTATATTGAAGCCACCCTTCTATGCAAAGGACATGCTCTTGAAATTGAGAGAATCCTTACCAAAAGAGGTGCCTTCCCAGCTTTACTTCTCGTCAACATCATCCGCACCGCTGCCCTCATCGAAACTACCATCAATGAAACTACAGAAATCACGTATTGTCAGTGCATCTTACCTATACAGAAACGCATTCGTTCTTACGCTATGCTGTTGCTTCCCTGTTCTTTTAAGAGTAATGTTGAAGAAGCTATTCACATCATGGCTGAACGCCGAGCAGGTGTTGCTCAACCTCCCTCTCTGCAAAGAAATGTAGATCCACTTCCAGTCCCTTCACCTCCTCCTTTGCGCATTTATTCTAATATCGATGCCTTTGCTGGCTTATATACTGCTGTCCAGGAGATTGGACAGCTCACCAATGCAGTCGTCGAAACTATCCAGCAATCAGTTGCTGAAACAAGAATGGCCAGAAATTTAGTCGAAGAAGTTATCGTTGATCTACAGCAAACTCAAATGAACCTTGCTTCCCCACGAACTCCATCCCCTGTTGAGCGACCAGCTTCATCGCCCCCTGTCATAGTTTCCCACGATCACCCCGCATGGTTGTACGAACCTTGTATGGATGAGCAGTGTGAAGCTGCGAAAATATTAGGAGTTTCTGTTGCTGAGTTGGTGGCACTTGGTCCTCGACTTTGCGACCTCCATATTCATCCTCCCATGTCCATCCCAGCATCATTTGGTCCAATGGACCCTGTTTCGCCAGTCTTAGTAAAGGACTTCGGCATAACGTCCCCTTCCTCCTCTGATGAACTCCTCGCGGTTGCTGAACGAGCAACTACTCCTGATCTCCCAACATTGGCATACACTCTTATGTGCGCACAGATCAAGTAACCGTGAGAATATAACGGCGTATCCTAATAAGGAGGGCATGTATCGTACAAGCGTGTGGGTGTGTTTATGTATGTTTGGCTACAGAAACTATTTCATAAGATTCCCGCAGATGTCAGGTGACCCCGACAAAATAATTACATAAAGTCACCCTGCAGAGAAACCCATGAAACCCACTATGATTAACTCGTGTCATTTCTATGCATCTATAAAAAGTGCAAATTTATGCTTCAAATATTACATAATTGATATTCCTCCTAGGATAGCCACTAATAGTCACCTGATCTCAAATTTATGCATAGCCATTGATATCCCACATGACTTCTTCTCACACCCTTGAGCATATTACAAATCAACTATGACAATATTCAATAAATAGGGTAGGTTAGCACCCCTACAAAATGTGGGAAAACAGTAGCATAGCCATTCATTTTGTCTATATAAGACCCACCTTTTTGTCAATAAAAGAGAAATTTTCTCCCCCTCAGAAAATATAACTGAGAGTGAAGTGTGACCAGCACTATCAGCACACTGTCAAGAACATTGTCAACAACAGTAAGATTGGAAGTCTACTCTGTGAGATAGCACTACCTTGAGCTCACTGTGTCTGACAACCAGCAAGACAACAAATGTTTTTTCTTTGACAAATTCATGCTAGTGTCTTTCATCATCTTCCTCTCTGTTTTTCTTTCTCTGTCGTCTGTTTCCTTGCTTCTGTTTCTTTTGAATCTTTCTCTTTTCTTCTTTTTCTTTGATTACTGGTCTCTCTCTCTCTTTCAAAGTTTGTTGGTGCTAAGTGTCCTTGTGTTTCTGATATTTGTGTTGTCTCTTTAGTCCATCTAAGGCCAGAGTAGCTTAGTGGGAGAGACTTCAGAAGTTGATAGCAACACTCTATCTTGCACATCTGAGTAGCGATACTGAGTTGAGGTCTTCACTGACTGATAGACTCTAGTTATTGAAAGGGGACTTGGTATTGAAATCCAAGGATGTCCGTTCCTGTTATCTGCTTAATACTCATAGTGAGTTCCTTGGCAGCAGGTTCAATAGTAAGCTAGAGATCTCTGAAGTACTGATCAGTCTTGACCAGGGATTCTACCTGCTTGTCTGAGAGGGTGATTGTTGTAACTTCCTACAAATTGCAGAAGCACAGTTGTTGCAAAACACCTGTGTTCCATTGGAGAGAGTGATTTGGCCAGTTACTTCTGTGTTTTTCTTTAAAGTTTAGTTGTTTCGAGAATCTTGTTCAACTTCTGTGTTTTTGTTCTTTGAAGTTTAGTTGTTTTGAGAATCCTTTGTCATTGTCCAAGAGTTTGCTGTATCTCACAGAAGTGACTCATTTGCTGACTGTAGCCTGAGGAACATAAACAGCCACCCACATACAACTACGTTATCAGTCATTGGTATTTGTCTGAATCACTGACCATGGAGATATTTGGTTATATAGGTGTTTATCTATAGATCATCTATCTAAGAAGACTCTGTGCATGTTGTCTTACTAGGATGCAAAAGGCAAGTAATTCACCAGATTTCACAATCCTTCCATGGTCAATGGTTCAGACAAATACCAACGGTTGATAATATGGTGTTCATTGGGGGTTGCAGAAACAGAGTTGCAGTTTTTCTAGCCAATTTACCAATGACTAAAAGGGTAGAGATCTGTATGGGAAAATCTCAGGGTTAGTATCTGCTAATTATTGTCAGGAACTTAGGAAGATAGTTACTGCTAACTGGCTTGATGTAATACTTGAATAACTCAGAGAAAGGCAATGGCGGAAATACAAAGTGTAGCCAAACCGATAACTGGCTTGATGCAGTGCTATAATAATGAAGTAACAATATGAAATGTGTCAGAATAATATCTTGACTACTTCTTATTCTCACGACTAGGAGAGCAAACTAGAAGTCAAATACAATCGAATCAATCAATATGTGGCCTTGAAATTAACTTCTCTGCTGCTCAGGCACTCACGATGAGTATGACGCAGAATCAGAACAGAGTACACCCTCTTGATGTAGTCTTAAAGCTAACTGTGACAAATAAAGTGAGGAAATAAACTAATATTCACTCAGATGTTCACACCAATACTCAGTAATAATGGTAATATGTTTCTTATTGCTCAGAGGGGAAAAGTGGTCCCTTTATATACTACTATAGACGTGGCTGTGCTACTAACTAAATAAGGTAATATGACTCATCATGACTCAATATGAGTCACATGTGATATGACTCCACATGACTCATTATGACTCACTTTGCTTAGTCATCCTAAAGTCCGCCGATTGGCTACCAAAACTTTGGAACTAGTCCAAATATTTAATAACATAAACAACATATCACATTCAAAGACTTCACAAACAGCACATCACATTCAAAAACATTCAACAACACAAATACTGGTGAATAGTCCATTACATAATCTATATTGACTATTATTCATTTAAATATTTGATTTACAAAATGCTAACTCGGTCAACTTTCACAGAAAGGTAGGAAAATGTATGAAAAAACTCTGAAAGGTGTGGGAAATTGCTTAGTCATACATGATTAAGGGTTTTGACACAGTTTCATGGCAAGGATAAGTCATAAAACTATGCCATTAATTCATTTGCCCTTTAATCTGTAGTACAAAAACTATTGTAAGGTATTAGAAATTTAGAACTATACTCCCAAGTATCTTAAGCCTATAAAGTATACACTATATCTCCGTGACCATGCTCAAAACAGGTTTTGTGCATGTCAGCATAGGCACCAAGAAAGTATAACTCACTCAGATGACTCTTCATCATGACTACCACTACTATGGGAAAAGATTTTGAATACAAGATTGGTTTTCCAACCACCTTTGATGGAGATCACAATAACTCCATAGAATTCATCTTGTCATGCAATGCATACTTTGACATCAACAAGAAATTTTACACCAATGACAAACAGAAGATTATCTTCATTACGTCCTTCATGATGGAGAAGAACACCAAATCATGGAAAGAGCAATTCCTTACCCATGCTCAATCCACTGACACTTCTGGACAAAAGGTCAGTTATGGTACAATGAAAGATTTCATGAAAAGCTTTGATGAAGCTTTCAAACTGGTAGATTCCATAGGAACTGCTTTGACAAAGCTTCAGGATCTTAAACAAGGAAACGGTGATCTCCAGACCTATATTGCCCACTTTGAAGCACTTGCAGCTAAAGCTCATATCACTGATAATGCAACAAAAATTCAGTTCTTCCAAGATAGCCTTAACCTAGGCATCTTAACCAAGCTATTCACACCAGGAGACATTCCTGACGTGTTCTGAAACATGATATCACAATGTGTTGCTATCGACAATTCCCACCAGTGCCTTCAGGCATTAAGAGCATGCCACTCTCCACAGAAGAAGATGAACTATGGAAATGCTCAGTATACTCCCAGCCGAGACTCAAATGCAATGGTTATAGATCATATCTCTGACATGGAAAGATCTGAATGCATGCGAAAAGGTCAATGTTTTGGATGCCGAAAGACAGGACATTGTATTGGTAAGTGTCCTGATAAGAGGAAGAAAACCCCAGTCCGTCAAGCAGAAATTAAGGAGGTTCCAGAGGAAGAAGGAGACGATGAAACCATCTGATGAATCATGGAGGATTTTGATTTTTAAGTTGGAGAAACAAAGACTCAATGTATGTTTCTCCTAATGTATTACTAAGACTTGTATGCGCTATAGGTGAACAAAAAGAACTCCATGTTCCCATTACCCTCATTTCACATACTCGCTTAAAATCTGTTGACACCACTGCCATCATCGACTCCGGAGCAGCTGGAACTTTTATTTCCGAAGAGTTTGTGAATCTCCATAAAATCACGCTATGAAAACTTGAAACCCCATTGTTGTTACAATCGTACGTGCCCCTATTCATTTTCTTATCCTCATTTACCTTGTATATTACGTAACATGACTCTGACTCATATGCTCAACGCATCTGTACTATAGTTGCCTTCCTTCTCTGGATACGCACTTACATTCTCACGTCTTTCTTGGTCTGTGCGCACATATTGGCCTATTTAAGCACAGTGTACTTGTAGTAGATTCACTACTTTAATCTTACTGGGTTTTACCTGGAATCTCCTTCGCTTAGGTCTCCAACCTAAGTCGTCTTGAATCGTCTCTAAGTCTAAGCACTCCTTAGCCTTAGTCTCTATTCTCGCGGATACCTCTCAGACTTGTCTTTGAGGCTGAACCTTTGATCGTACTCGGAACACGTTCCTTGTACTTTCACCTTGTTCTCTTTTGAACATTGTAAGAACTCCCAGCAGACCGTCTGTGTCTTTTCACTGTCGCTGGTGACGCCACCCCAGTTCGTAACAATTGTAAAGATACAACCTAACCTGGGCTGTAGATAAACTACCTCCTAAGTTAGTATGTGTGGTCTTGCGCTCTACCTAGTCTGCTTCACTTGCTAAACAAGAGTGTTCGACCCTAAAGGGGGATGCCTGTTAGTATAGTCTAATCCAAGTCAAACCAGTGTGCGAATATAGCATCGTAGTCAGCGGTAAGTTGCCACAGTCAGTGATGATGGCGCTGGAACTAGTGTCGTATGTAGCGGTGCTACCGTGGTTGAGATAATGCTTGTAAACATAGGGTCGAGTGAGCGATAACGAGCAATCAAGTCAGCAGAAGTGGTAAGGTGCGAGTGGTGCAAAGAAACAGTAAAGAAGTCCACAGTACTCTCAGCAGTAGAGTAGTGGTGAGCGTGAAGTTCAGTCAACACAGGGGTCAAGAATCTAGCAGTGTGCCAGTGGTAACGGTGAACAAGCGAAATTGATTAATGAGCGGTAAGAAAACTTTAAAGACTAAGTCCACTACTGGGTAGATCCAGAGCTAGACACTAATCCTGACCTATAGTATGGTGAAAATAAGGTACTGTATTGTGTGGGGTATGCGGTGCTTATATCCTAAATTGTACGTACTCAGAATGTGTTAGGCGAAATCAGTAGCACTCAAGTACAGTAACCGCTGTATGTAAACGTAGTGCAAGGCGGCTGCAGCATGAGGCAACATGTAATAAGGCTTGCCGTGGAATCAGTGATAAATGGTCATGTATAAACTATGCTGTAACAGACAAACTCAGGCTGACCTTAAAACAGTAGTTTTTGCATAGTGTCTCTTACTTAGGCTTTCCTTACCTTAGGTCCGCATTTTGGCTGATTACATAAGAACCTTACCTTGCACCAGTCTTTACACCACTTCACTACCTACCAGTAGCAGTCTGATACTTACTGTTTGAATGATAGTTTTACTCTTCTCTGAGCCTTGGACCAGAAACCCTTGGGTTGAATAGCAGCTAGGCAGCATTCAACATATATCTGCACCCCAGCAGAGTTGTGTTACCCACAACACACCAAATGGATCTATGCAGACATGGCAAGGACATGGAAGGACATCGGTATGTGGAACATGATGCGGCAGTCGGTACGGTGTGCAGTAAGCGTGGGATGCTGCCGGCAATGCTAAAGGAGTAAGACAGCCTTTGGACTGGTGGAGATTCCTATAGACATGAGACGTGTGCCAAAAGATAGGATTTTAAGGCCAGCGCCAATATGTTCGTTACACCATTCTGGGTTACAACCACCGATGGAACCCTTATCAAAAGAGGTCCAATTACGCACTACTGCCTATTGGTGGTTAAAATTGATGAACACACCATGTACAGAAAGTTTAATATCACTAAACTTGGCCGAAGGGATCAGATCCTTCTAGGAATCCCCTGCTTGCGCACTATGAACCCAGTTATAGACTGGGCTGAGGAGACACTCATTCTCCCAAGAACTCCGAAATCCAATGAAATGGAACTTGACATAGATGCTGACAGAAAGAAAGCTGGACTACCCCTTGCTTTCCCATATCACACCAAGAAATGGCAAAATCAAAACTTCCTAAAGTCATCATTTCACCCACTATTAAAATCCCCAATGAGGAAAACACTCCATGAGTACAAATCCCACGACCCCATCTCCTATCTTCTGTACAGAGAAGCGCAAGAATGAATTTGAATCTGAAACCAGATCACCACCTAGACCCGTCGAACAACGACCCATCCAAGAACAACAAATGGGAAAAGAAAGCCCGAAGAAGAACTGGGAGGATAAACCACAAATATACTGAAATTGTCCAAATATTTCATACTGGAGTTGTTGATATCCAAACCTCCTATTCCTCCACCTCTATTGAGGAAATTCCCAATAAAGACAAACCTATGTCTTCTGCGATACCTGCTGAAGACGACAATCAGTTTAATATGATGCAGGACGTCTGGAGTGCCCCAGAAGTACGAGAAGTATCCTCTTACAAACTCGGAGACAGAGAATTCTTAGTCAAATATGATGTTGATGGAAGTTGCATGAGAGTTGTTGAAGAAATATCTATGGGAACCCCTCTGACCCATGACAGAACTTTGCGACTCAAACAACTTCCCAATTACTCCACGTACCAACTGCCGCACCATGTTCCACATACTGATGTCCTTTTATGTCCTTGCCATGTCCACATAGCCCCATTTGGTGTGTAGTTTGTACATGACCGCTTATCACTGATTCTACAGCAAGTCTTATTACATGTTGCCTCATGCCGCAGCTGCCTCGCACTACATTTACATATCAGTGGTTACTTCACTCAAGTGCTACTGATCTCACCTAATGCATCCCAAGTACATATAAAATAGGATATAAGCACTGTGTGGCCCGCACAATACAGTACCTTATTTTCATCATACTATAGGTCAGGATTAGTGTCTAGCTCTGGATTCACCCAGTAGTGGCCTTGGTCTTTAAAGTTCTTTACCGCTCATTAATTGATATCGCTCATTCATTGTTACTGCTGGCACACCACTAGACTTTTTGACCCCTATTTTGACTGGACTTCACACTCACTGCTGCTTTACTGCTGAAAGTACCACGGGTTTCTTTACTGTTTCTTTGCACCGCTCACTCCTTGCCGCTACCACTGACATTACCACTCATCACCACTCACTAGATGTTACATTTTCAGACATTGTTTTGACCGTGCTAGTACTGCTACTCTCGACGCTAGTTCTGGTGGCATCATCACTAACCGTGGCAACTTACTGCTAACTACGACACTACCTTTGCACATTGGTTTGACTCAAACTTAGCTATACTAACAGGCATCCCCCTTTAGGGTCAAACACTTTTATTTAACAAGTGAAGCAGACTAGATGGAGCGCAAGACTCACATACTGACTTAGGAGGTATTTTATCTACAGCCCAGGTTAGGTTGTATGTTTACAATGGTAACCAACCTGTACAAGTACCCTAAGCACTGCATCACGCCAGTTAACGGATACCAACCCCTCAGATTTCCCATACCATCTCAACCCTTTTAGTCAATTGTAAATTGCTTGGAAAAACTGTAACTCTGTTTCTGCAACCCCCCAATGAACACCATGTTATCAACCATTGGTAATTGTCTGAACCATTGACTGTGGAAGGACTGTGAAACCTGGTGAATTTCTTACCAATCACTCTGGGATTATGAGACAAATGGGGAGGGAGCGGGCGCACTAGATAACAAGGTAAATCTCAGTCTCTTGAAAAGAACTCTATTGACAGTTAAAGTACCTAGATAACAAGGTAACTAAAGCGCTCATTAGCCTGGGCAAAAACAGTGACTTGTGACTAGGTACTTACATCTCAGTCTATTGAAAAGAACTGAGATGTTTTTGCACTTGAGTGCCTACTATAAGGTGAGTGGAATATCAATGAAAATAAAACTAATCAATACAGCATATTTCATAGTGCAATGAAATCAAATGGCATATTGCACAGCGTAACGACATTGTCATGCTGGCACACGCTATTGGCCATTCTGGCCTTGTGCTCAGACCATTCTTCTTATCACTTCCCGCTGGTACCTATCTCAGATCCTTCAACCTCTTCCCTCATGGATTGCTTGGATTCCAACAATCACATCCTTGTAAGACACCATATTCAAGGGTACTGACATCAGAGGAAGGCCACATGGAGCTGAGGGGACTGGAGGCCGAACAGGCTCAGCGTGAACATCAAGAGGAGGCAAGCAAACAGAAGAAGGTTGCAGAGGAGCAGGGAAAACATGATTGGCAAGCAGAGCAGGAGCAGTCCCAAGTTGCACTTACAGGCGCAATCAAGACAAAAAAATTGGACAAGCTATGTGACATAGCTGCAGCCTTGCAATTACTGGAGACTGGACTCAAGGCAGAGCTGCTCCAGCGAATTATGCAGTTCTTTGACAGCCAACCAGAACTCAAGAAAAAACAGTGGTATGAGGGTTTATTTAATCCTGCCCATTCTCGCAGGCGGCATGTTGAAACCGGCAGTAACACTACTGAGTCAGTACCACAAGACACGCTGAGTCATCAAAATTCAATGCACACACCATTTGGCAGCTATCAACCACAGCCTATCCCTCAACCCTCAATGTCACGCATGGATCTTCCCCCACCTGGCAGGTATGCGGCGCCCCCATATTATCCCATGCACCATTCGGCGCCTCCACCTATTCCCCACTTTGTGCCGGCAGCTGGTAGTAGAGCGGATTTTCGAGTTGGTGCTGAGGTACAAATGTATGATGTTGCGCGCAGTCAACCTTATTCAGGACCATATCACCAGTACACTCACAATAATTACATGAATCACAATACTTGATAATAATATGTTGCTGTATTCATTATTCATCAGAGCGTTAAGCTTCAAGCTTCCAGTTCGACGACTCAGCGCCAACAAATTGAGAGCGCAGTGCGGAGAGTCAAAGTTGACTGTGCCATTGCTATGCCGAGGTGTGACTCGACATGACCATATTTTGCAGATTAGCAGTCAGACCAGTGTTCTGCCAGTCAGTGACCGCAGTGTTCATTCACTGAACGCAAAGTGTGGGAAAGTCGATGAACGTCAGCAACATTCACTTGATTGTGAATGTGTCAGGTGCCATGAGTCCTTTGTATCTTCTATATTTAGAAATTGACTGATGCTTTTCGATTCATATCTCGCGGTATAGATGATAGTATCGACTCTATCGAGCGCGCAAGTGACGACGTCTAGCTACATATGTATGAAAAAACGTCACTCTCACACGACCTCGCCTTCTTTGCTGCATCTGGTAGCATTATTGATCAAGGTGAGTTTTGTGTCTTGATCATTATGTACGGCTTAACGCTGTAATAATCCACGCAGGAACCTCGTGTCCCTCACCTATATGGCATGTTGCAGCTCTCAGTCGCCTACTCATTCTTGAGCTCTCGTTCACCACCATTCCGCAACTGTTGTCTCATGGCTAGCGGAAAAAGGAAGACTCGCAGTACTAATCGGGGTTGGGGGTGGATGGAATTTACAGAACATCCTGGTTACGAGAGTTCAGACCCAGCATCGATGGTGCAGCAGAAGGCTAAGGTAATCTGCACCAGACAACTTGAGCATTATGTTGCGGCAGAACGGGCTCGTGATGAACTCAAGGTACAATTTGGATCACAGGATCATGTACGAGACGAGGATGCGATTAAAGGAGCAGGTAAGCTTAAATTGTACCATCCATCTATTTCTAACACTTTCTATTGTAGTGTGGGCTACTGGCCAACATGATCCACAACGAATTTGGCACATCAGTCGTCCAAAAACACTCCTGACGCACATCCGAGACTGCGAGCTACATATGGAAAGTGTTCGTTCGCGTGCGCGAGCTGACCTTGCGGCTCGCCTCAATCAAGTCACACAACCCATGGCTGCAGTGCACGCTACACTGCCCATACCTCAATTATACGAAGATCCCCCTCAGATCGCAGGACCATCATCAGCTGCACATTCAATATATCCTCCGTCTTCTGCTCCACCAGCTCTCGGTCTCTTCATTCTGAGTCTTTCAGTGCCGTCTCCACATGCTAATGGCTCTTCGGACTTGTTATCTTTACCAAGCCCACTGGCATTTGATTCTCGTGCACCCAGTCCCGCAATTTCTGACATCACGCTCCTTTCGCTTCCCTCGAAGCGCCAGCACCTGACTTCAGGTTCATATCGCTCTGTTTCGCAGCCTGTCACTACTGGGTCTGTCTTGTCACCGCTCGTCGGAGCTCATTGGCCAACCAGCCAGACTTGGACTGATGCTGACCAGGCAGATTGGGAAACAGGGTTAGCGCGGGTAACTGCAAGTGCAGGATTACTGCTACGATGGGTTGAGAATCCAGAGTGGTGGAAACTTTGTGATAGATTTATTCCTCAAGCAAAAGTACCATCAGCAAAGGTTCTCACAAAACGTGTCATGCCTCAAGTTCTCCGCAGTATCAAAGCCACTGCAAAAGAAGAATGTCGTGGTGCAGTCGGAACTCTGCAATGTGATGGCTGGACTGGCGAGAATAGCCATCATTTGATTGGTTTTATGATGACTGTAAAACGAAAGGTAAGCACTGTGGATGTTTTACGAGCTTTTCCGTCTCGTGGCTGAACCAACTGCTTTGTCTTACTAGTTACATGCTGTCCGTGTTCACGATGCATCTGGTGACTCGTGCAATGCTGAAGAACTCCTCAAACAGATTATCGAATCAATAAATCAAGTCGAGAGCGAGTGGGGAGTCATTATTATTGCATGCACTACTGATGCATCTGGAGAGTCTCGTAAGGCTCGACGACTACTTCGCACCAAATTTCCGCACTTGGTAACACCTGACTGCCTAGCTCACCAGGTAGGTTGTCGATGTGAGAATAGTATGTGAGCTAACTTCATCTACTATTCACAGTTTAACCTTATTGTGGGGGATCTCTTCAAAGCCAAGGATGACTATGGGCAGTATGGTGACCTTGCACAAGAGTTAATTACATGGCTTCGTAGCAAAACCTACGTTCTCGCACTCCTTCGTGAATTGCAAATGTCAACCATGGGAAAGACATTGAGCATCATTCGCGCTGTTCTCACTCGATGGTTATCACATTATTTAGCATACCGACGACTTTTGGATGTTCGGCCATCACTAGAGCTATTGATAACAAAGCATGAAGCAGAGATACGATCTACAGGTGATGCTCGTTCACGAGCAAAGACCTCAGCTGCCATTATGACAATAAAAAATCCAACATTCTGGCATGCAATGGCTTGGTAGGAACATTCTCGTTGTAACATAACATAATTTTGACTGACATTGCACTACCATTTAGATGGAAAAATCTTTTGGAACAAATTGCGCTAATGACGAATATTCACCAAGCTGCCCACTCGAAACCTGAACATATTCCAATCTCGTTTGGGTTTCTTTATTACCGTTATTCGAAAGTCGGTGATGAAACTGATCTTGTGGCTCGAAATGTGGTCCTAGAGAGTGCCGAGCGTCGATGGGCTCAAATTGATCAAGAGGTCTTCATTGCCGCCGTTATCGTTGACCCACTCTACAAAGACAAACCATTCAAAAATATTCCCCTGACAACACGTGCCGGGCTGATGTCCCTTTTCAGTCGCCTCTGGACGCGTTTTTATGGTGGTGTGCCACCACTCGAACTTTTTACAGATCTCGATAATTATTTGAAAAGTTCACCCGAGTTCCAGCCACTCAATATATATACACAGATTTTAGTATCTCGCGCAAAGGAACAGGTAATATATTTACTAGACTCGGAGCTGTATTCCTCAATATCTAACCTATTTCTACCCATAGGGCACTCAGCGAATTCTTTCGATCTGTCCAAATTCTGCTTCATGCGAGCGTCTTTTCAGTATCTTTGGCGCAATCCTGACGAAATGGCGAAATCGGCTTTCCACTCAGAATCTTATGCTACTTGCAGAGTTAAAGATGTACCTCCACGAGGAACATGTTCGCGCAGGCTCCGTCAAGAAGCGTCTCAAACGGTGCTACTGCCAGAATACCACTGAGGCTAACCCTACAGAGGGTGACACAGATGCCTTTGGTGATGATTCCCAGCAGACGAGCAATGAAGTTCATGAGCACAGAGGGATACGGCAAATTGCTGCACACTTGATTCAAGCTGTCGAGGATGAAGAGACATTCACCATCTCCGAGATTACGGAGGCAACTACCAATCCGTCAGACTTCCAGCAAATTCCTATCAAGGATCTCTTTGATTTTTCTCGTGCTCAAGATTGGCTAGGATCCTTCTACCAAACAGCCATACGAGGCTTAGATGCAGAGGTTGAGTTATACGAGCTGTTGGATTTGGATGCCGATGGTATTGACGACCCAGAATTTCCGCAAGCAGATGAGATTTTGGACGAGTAAAATGACTGACGAGTTTCTTGGTGATGCGGGCCTTAGCCAATCAGATACGATTATATAATATTTTCTCTCGGACTCCTGGTACCATAGCTGTTCACGTTTACCTGTCGACATAGTGACGTTCACCGGTGAACATTCACTGACTTTTGTGAACGTTCGGCGACCGGACGAACACTGAGTCAGACCCTGGATTTTCTCGGCTTTCATCCGACACCACACCACAAAATCCTAAAAATAAGAAAAAATCAGATCTATATAGAGGCGGTACTAATCTACAACACCCTAAATTCGTGGAAGATAATATGAAGTGATTGACGAGCTACAAAAGATTTGCTGAAAATGTTGCAGATTACCCGGAATGATAGTACACTTCGACTAAGCCACATACATTTTTAATGTCCGATCAGTGTTTGGTTTCATTTATTTCGTGCTCCTTAGCGATGCTTGCCACACTAACCTTGACACTGACGCGAACGTTCTGCCACTTGGTCCAAGGTGTATTCATAATTGGTCTGCAGAAATGAACGTGAGGCCACGTGGGTAAACAGGGGAATTGTATATCCCTGCCACCTGGTATCAAAAGCAAACCGTCTCTTACCACATTTTATTGAGAAGCTGAATCCTTGCACTCTCAGGCTTGATGACACAGATCGCAACTACCTCGTCGCTTTTTTCAGTTGACTCGTGGCTAGTAAGGTGCCTATGCCGATGATCCCATCCGCTAGCACATATATAATGATAATGGGCTACTAAGTATGATACCATTACTTTCCAGTAGGCCATGTTTTCCTCTGCATCCTTATTAACCCTAGTTTTGTCAATCACGGGATCGCCCGTTCAAGCTAGCAAATCCCCTGTCACCATCCCCATGGCCAGGAGGCTACAGTTCTCCGATAGTACTACTAATAACATCTTGGCGCGCGATAAAGCTCGTGCGAACGCCCTTAGGGATCCCAGCATGCGCGGACAACATTTTTTCAATGCTCCTTTGACAAATGATTATATGATCTACACCGTCTCAGTTGGCATTGGCAACCCCCCTACAAGCTGTAAGTTCAATACTGAGAAACCATACGGCTGCTGATATATTATTGAAGACACCTTGTTGGTCGACAGCGGTAGCTCGAACACATGGATTAACTCCTCTACTCCGTACGTGCCAACCGGCAGCGCCATCAACATTGAGCAACCTGTGACCGTTGGCTACGGTTCTGGTCACTTTTCTGGTGCGACATACAATGATATCATAAGTTGAAAATACCTACGATTATCTATAGGAACCGAGTACCTCGACACCCTCACTCTCGGTCCTGGGCTCACTATCATCCCGCAGTCGTTCGGTGTTGCTTCTAAATCAGTCGGCTATAGTGGTCTTGACGGTATCCTTGGCATCGGGCCTGTACTCTTGACACGCGGCACCCTGCAAGATTTGGATTTGAAGATGGAGACGATTCCGACTGTCACTGACAATCTGTATTCCCAAGGCAATATTCCTGCGGACGTTGTTGGTATCTTTTTCCAGCCCGAGGTCGGTCCTTCACGGTTAGACTCCGGTGGAGAACTCACCTTTGGTGGAGCTGACCCTTCCAAGTGCAAGGGTGACATTGTATACACGTAAGATACCTCAGTTCCTAGATCGATTCAGACTGTTAATAATTGTTTTATTTCAGTCCTATCACCGAAACCAACCCTGCATCGGCCTATTGGGGTTTCAATCAGGCCATCACATATGGATCCAAAACAATCTTATCATCCACCGCTGGTGTCGTCGATTCTGGCACCACCTTTCTTCTTCTTGCCACCGGTGTGTATCTACTAGAGTACAGCGAGTAATAATGGTCTAATTAGCGTTCGACAGATGCCTACCACACATACCAGGCTGCGACCAGTGCTACTGTGGATCCGTTGACTAAACTTCTCATGGTTACCTCTGACCAGTACGGTGCTCTGAAGAACCTGGATTTCAATATTGACAAGGTATGGAAATTCTGTCAGCTCTCACACCCATTGTTCATCGTTTTTCACAGCAAACGGTCAGTCTCACCCCAAACGCCCAAATCTGGCCTCGCTCTCTCAACACCCATATTGGTGGTGAGAAGGGTTCCATATATCTCATCGTTTGTGATCTTGGCGCGCCCAGTGGCAAAGGGCTTGACTTCATCAATGGCTACGTATTCATCCAGCGCTTCTACACTGTGCTCGATACCACCAACTCCCGGGTCGGTTTTGCCCAAACCTCATTCACTGATGCCGTCACCAACTAATGTGGAATTACCAAAGTATACGAAGGATAGTTTTGCAGATGTAGAGCAGCATACGGATTTGTTGAAGGTTGTACATACTACGTACGGTTCATAAAATAGGCTATGGAGGTCTTATTCCTTTGTTGAGTTTCTGTGTGATTTGCGCTTCCCCACATCTAGCAGCAGGTTACGTTTATCAGCCTCCATGGTGATGAGTTATGGATACTCACTGGAATGTTTCGCGAAGCCAGTGGTTCCTTGCGTGGGGTACGCTTTAGCAAGAACCATGATAGATGCGAGACATTGAAGACAAGAGCGAGCTTCAAGTTCAAGTTTGAGTTAAGTGGGGGGGCGCATCAGGTAACTGACCCGAAAATTATAAAATGATGCAAAGCTTTATCTACTCTAAAATACATATAATATCTGTCATAATTGTAGTCCAAATGATGAAGCTTTGAAATCCCGGACTAAGTCGGATGGAAACCACCTAAGTTAGTACTTCCATATTGGGACGACCGATTGAAGGTACTATGTGCTCTCCTATCCACTAGCATCAACCACGTGTGAGTCCTCTCAGGTCCTTTCCACCATCAGTACGTGTTTGAGGAATCAACATCAACTAACTCCAGGTAGTCTTGGTGGCGGCCCTATCAATAAGTAATACCTCCGACCCTCAGGCCCCAATGATTACTATTTCAGAGGCTCTTGCTGCGGTAGATCACATCAAGGTCTTGAACACAGCTCTTTAGCTCGGTTCCAGGATCCAGGTGTCCAGTTTCCGATCGCAGGAAACCTTCTGTAAGAATTGCGTCTTTAATCACCGCTCTTACTGGAATTGGGAACTACACGACACATATAGAGAGCAACTTCAAAGCTTCGTTCCGACCGCCTCGGCGTAAGGGAAATTATCTAGGTCAGCCCCACAACTGATGGTAACTTGAGACTATTCAGTTACTAGGTCCCATGGTGGTACATTATAGCCGTGTCTAATGATTACAACTTCCATCATTGACAATACATTAATTCGACTGAGCTCTTAATCATCGCCGACACTCGTGAATCTAATATGTAGTGATTGCGCAGCACGGTATTCCTTATATATTATTGATGGGTGAGATGATAGCTCACTGGAAGGGTAAGAGGAGGTGAACTGTATCTTCGCAAACGAGTAACCTTTGATTTACCGATGTGAACAGCGTGCTTGACAGATTAATCTAAGATTTTCTCGTAGCTCCTGTATTGGTGGCGAGTGTTGAAGTTGGGGTATGGGATATCGTGTCCGTGAACCCAGTCCCATGTTATCATTGTCACATCTGCTTTGCACATGATATTCTGCCTGATCATTTCAATACAACTTGTGACTTGTATTGTATACGATGAGCAGGAGCTGCATCAATAAAAATGTGTGTATCAAGATGCGTGCTGAGTACTTGGGGCCTGACCTAGAACAAAATATCAATATCTGTGGGTCTGTAATACTCGAGCCACGAGGCTTTACGAAGTAAATTCTACAAACGTGAGACTAGACTTTTGGTGCTACTTGAGCAGAGCTTAAGTCCAGTGGCAGAGCAATCCATCGTACGTTTGCTGCATTCATTTTACTGTGTGACGCGGGAACCAGAATGATACCAGGGATATTAGCTATTTCAGCGATGACTGGCGGTATGTCTCCGAGGGCTGACGATGCGCTGGCCTCCTCAAAGACCTAGATATCACCGAGGACAATGAGGGCGTTGGCAGAACGAAGAAAGGTAGATATCTAGCGCACGAGATCAGCGCCAGCGATCTCTACGCCAAGGGCTCTCGCGAAACGAGTCATAAAGGTTTCGAATGTGATGGTCGAAGGATCCAGGCCACCGTATGTCACAAAGAAACGTCGATCAGCAAATCTCTTTGCGATGTGCAGTTTGTCGAGGATAGCTTTCGCAAAAGAGCTCTTTCCCACTCAATGCAATCTGCTCATCATTGACAACAACTTACAAGGTTCGTCAACTCTGCCGCAAGATCATCGCGGCCATACAGCATGACAGCATTGATAGGTTGTGACGGAGGCTCGATTGGCCGATACCTGATTGTATTTAAAGGACATGTGCAACCCACCCGAAATAACAACTTACTTTGGAACATGCATGCATGAATATTGAATACTAATAGCAATTATAGCATTGCTGTTGGATTCCAGAACTAACTTCATAATCATCAATCACCATGCCAGCGGTAACTTCAAACTTGAGCTTGAGACGCCATTCAGCAGCAAAGTCGAGGTGTTATACGGAACAAATTGAAGAGTGCGAGGACGCGATCTATGTCAACCGACTTAGGAAAACCTGAAGGTGTCTTCGGAACGCTGCCAGTGGGAACTCGTGACCGGCGCTCGTTCGACGTTTGGTCTTAACTTTTTGCACAGCCACACCTTCATTTTCCTCCGTATACTTTCATGCATCGACGCGCCGGCCAACTGCTTGCAGACATCCGGCCTAATGTCCAGCCAAGACAATCTCCGATAGTTACGCCAACAAAGAACAATAACCCAAAAGGCTTTAATCGTCGACCTCGAAAACTGCCGCCCAGTGAGCTCGCTGCGACTGCCAAGCTAACGGATAAGCTCGTCCGCGTTGCCGCTGGGACCAAATTTACTCCTAAACGACCATGGAAGCACACTCAGACACTACGAGGCGACGAAATGCGTCTACTAGATATTGTGAAGCCGAAGCCGAAGCCACCCATGACAGAAACGCAAGCTACCTTCGCAAATGATGTAGAAGATGCAGAGCCTGGGGTGGGACCAGAGGACACTTCAGCAGTTTCCTACATAGAGCCTGGATCCCTGGTCGAGATTCGAAAGTAAGCTTATGGTTCATTTATTTTTTTATTCTCGGTGACTTATGATATTGTAGGGGTAACACATATGCACATGGTGTAGTCTTGGGCCATTCGTATCTAAATGGTCGCATGTGGCATCTCTCCCTGATCAGTACAGGCGAAGTAATTCAGCATGTTGAGTCAGATGTGTTCATCGAGGTCCCTCGCATGGCTGACGGGGACCTCACCCTCCGCGCGGGCACCGGCGTAATCCCAATGGACCGCGTAGAGACTAATGCGCGCGTTGAAATCCTGAAGTTCCTACGGGAGGCTGAAAAAGAAATAAATAAGGCATTCATGGTCATTGGGCGGAAGAACGTGATGCTATATTCTCGTGTGCGGGCGAAGGTCCCAGACGAGTGGGCGTCCGTCAGTCTTTCAGATGCTGCAAAGATGGTGTGCGATTATAGACCGGAGAGTTGGCCGACTCTAATCGCAACGCATAAATATATCATGGGTCGCCCTATCGAATTTGTGCCGCACATGCATTCTCAGAGGATTGCGCTCACGTACGACGTGCGGCCAGAAACTCATGTTGTCAAACTGCAGAAAGTTGTGGATATGGTGCGGAACAGGAGTCCAGAACTGGAGGCGTTTATCGAGAAGGCTCGGGGCCTCATTCTTACTACCAGGGAGAAGGCTAGCGAGTCATGGGATGAGCCTCCGAACAGAGTTGTCGTAAAGGATATCACATTTTCCCCAGACGATCGCACCATCCTTGATGTCTTGCATCTCGCATTCCGCAGGACGCGTAGCTCTTGTACTGATCCCTTTTCTGGAGTGGTCACATCCATCATCAAGAGGATTGGCCTGCATGCTCATAAAATGGTGGATGATGTGTGTCTACGGCAGTTCTTGATAGAGATAGGGGAGATGGCTCCTTGGGAGGATATCGTCACCCAGAGGAAGGAACTGAATCTGGACTTGACGCCGTACAAAGAGTCGCAGCGCGTCAGAGATCAGGATGCTCTTATCAGAAGAAGCCTGTCTTTGCTGCAACCCTCGCAGACGAAGACAAAGCAACCATTAGGACCAGAAGACTTCTATGATCGTGATCCCGTCGAGCATCTGCGACACGACTTCGGAAGCTTGCCAGTCTACGTGATTGACGACTTGGGCGCAGAAGAACTGGACGATGGCTTGTCGGTGGAACCTGTTCTTAACGAGCCTGGGTCGGCTTGGGTACACGTCCACATTGCAGACCCTACCGCCGTCCTTCCACCGACTCATGCTATCTCAGAAGCAGCACGTCAAATGGGCTCCTCCGCATACTTTATCCACAGGACATGGCCTATGCTACCTTCCTCCCTTACACACGATCGACTAAGTCTGTGCTCACGTTCTCGAAAGGGAGAGCCTGAGCCTGTACTTACATTCAGCTTCAAGGTAGATGCTGAAGGCAACATGGTCGGTTACGATGTTAAAGCGGGTCTCATTCGTAACGTTAAAAGAGTGAATTACGATAGTGTGGATCAACTTCTTGGAAAAGAAGGTGCTCAATGTGGCTACCCGTTCGGGGCACTCCAAACCCCAGGAGCTTCCCATGTACCCGTACTAGAAACTAAAGATGTGGAGAATATGCGCCTTATCGACGACGTGACACGCAGGTCCCGACAGCGTAACCGCCAGACACTAAATCCATTCGTCTTCTCAGCTTCCATGGCTACTCTTGTGGCTACTGAAAGACCAATTCACGGCGCTCCTATAATACCAGCCAGGAACGCTTCGTATTATCGTGGCTTCCCCAGCCTTACCTATCAAGTATACTCTCAGGTGAAAATGGAACGCGGCTCACGGTTGTTTGTTGCCGAGTGTATGAAAACAGCATGCCGCGTTGCTTCACGGTGGTTCGCTGCAAAGGGAGTGCCGATGTTGCGTCGTTCTGCACGGCCTCCGATTGCCCTCGAGGACAACAGAGACATTGAGAGGCTAGTTGCAAGGATGGACGAAGATGGATTTGTGGATCACTCGGAATTCCTACAGGCGAAATTGCATATCCCACCTGTTGAATATGTCCTTGAGCCAGGTATGCACTGGTCCTTGGGTATCCCGGAAGGGGAAGGTTATGTGCGTGTCACATCACCACTACGACGGTACAGCGATCTGGTTGCGCACTGGCAGATCAAGGATGCACTACTTCGGCCGAAGGCATCTACACGTCCATTCACTCCCGGGTGGCTCACTAACTACGCCACCGAGGTATTTAAGCACGAGAAGCTTTGGAAGCATAGCGATCAGAGTCATCGCATGCAGTGGACACTGATGTATATCAAGCGCTTCCTTGACCACCCGAATCCTCCCAGTGATCGCATCGACCCTCTGCAATCGCTCAGCGCATATATCACAGAGCCTAGCAAGACGCGTGACTTCCTGACAAACCAACTTCGGTGTCACGTCCCATCACTTGGTCTACCAGCAGTAATTGTCACGCCTAGGACTGTAAATATCCCGGTAGGGCAGTGTGTAAATGTGAAAGTCAAGGACATACAGGTTGGGTTGAAGGCGCAGTTCGTCCTGGAGTTATGTGGTGGTGCTTAGTTCTATTAGATTTTCACACGTCATAATGTTTATCCACTGCATATTTGCTCACCCCATTCTCTTGAATTTCTCTCCGTCGGATACCAGTCGACTGTCGGGATATGATTGGTTCGGATAGTGAGATGACTAAGCCGCGTACAATGATTCGATGACCTATTTTGCAGCATAAAATGCGCGCTGAAAAATCCACGTACTTCGTGAAACCTACCAGTGCTCATTGACAGCGCGTGAGCATTGCTTTCCACCTTGGCTTCGTTCTTTCATGTCATCGGATTCGACTTCCCCGGCTGCAGGCTACATTGCAGCTATCATTGATGCTACGCAACAGTATGTCGTCGCCTCTCCTGGTAGAGCAGTTTTACTGGGACTTTTCTATACCCCGATTCTCATTGTCGTACTGAACATCCTTAAGCAGCTGGTGAGTATCTAGCAACACCTGTTCTCATGTCTACTGATGTGCTGTCGCCAGGTTGTTCCTCGAGATCCTTCACTGCCTCCAGAAGTGTTCCACTGGATCCCTTTTATTGGCTCCTCCATCTCGTATGGCAATGACCCACTCAATTTTTTCTTCAAGTGCAGGGAAAAAGTACGGTTATGTGACATACATATCTCATGAATTTTATCTGATTCTCTTCTTCAGTATGGCGATGTTTTCACATTCACTCTACTCGGACGCAAAGTGACCGTCGCACTCGGAGCTAAAGGCAACAACTTTGTTTTGGGTGGCAAATCGACTGCATTCTCTGCTGAAGACGCTTACACAGTATGTGCAATTGTTTGTGTCTCGCAAATGTCTTTCACAAACCACAAATAGCACCTCACGACCCCTGTCTTCGGTAAAGACGTCGTATATGACGTCCCCAACGAAGTGTTCATGGAGCAGAAGAAATTCGTTAAAGTCGGCCTTTCAACTGAAAACTTGCGGGCGTACATGGATATGTTCGAGCAAGAAGTTGACAACTTCATGGGCAGCGACCAGGCATTCATCATCTGGCAAATGAACGACATCAACGAATGGGGACGCTTCGATGTGACGGATATCATGGCCCAGATCACTATTTTGACTGCCAGCCGGACTTTACAAGGCAAAGAGGTCAGGAGTGGTTTGGACAAATCATTCTCTGCGCTCTACAACGACCTGGATGGAGGCTTTACCCCGCTGAATTTCATGTTTCCTAACTTGCCTTTGGAATCTTACCGCCGTCGGGACGAAGCGCACAAGAAGATGAGCGAGTATTATACCGACATCATCCGTAAACGCAGAGAATCAGGTCACTCTGTAAGTTGTCTGCACTGATGAGATCTGATCAACACTCACTGTGAATCCTATAGGACGAACCAGATATGATCTCCGCTCTGATGGATCAAAAATATCGTGATGGAAGACCCCTCCGTGACCACGAGATCGCGCATATCATGATTGCGCTTCTCATGGCGGACAGCACACTAGCTCCGCCTCAGGTTCATGGACACTTCTTCACCTTGCTCACAATGTCGAAGTCCAGTGGGTCTTGTTCGTCATCGGCAGCTAACATATACTGATTATCATGGCAGGGAAGCACTTTACCAGGAGCAAGTGGAGCACTTCGGCAATCCGGATGGTTCTTTCCGCCCGATGACTTATGAGGCCTTCCGCAAGCTTCCAGTTCTCGATTCCGTCATTCGTGAGACACTTCGGATGCACCCGCCTATTCACAGCATCATGCGTTACGTTCGTTCTGATGTCCCGGTTCCCGCAACTCTCGCTGCGCCCTCCAAAGATGGCATTTATGTTGTCCCAAAGGGCTACTATGTGCTTGCTTCTGCTGCCGTCAGCCAAGTTGATCCTCTTATCTGGGTCAACCCCATGAAGTGGGACCCAACAAGATGGAGTGATCCCGAGGGTGTTGCTGCTCAGGCGTTCAAGATCGACGCTGACGAGAATGGCGAGAAGATTGATTATGGTTTTGGTGCTGTGAGCAAGGGAACTGAGAGCCCGTACCAACCTTTTGGTGCTGGGCGACATAGATGTATTGGCGAGCAGGTGCGCTTGATTACCTGCATGCCGGAGTGAATTCGGCTGATTTTTTCAATAGTTCGCATACCTGCAACTTGGAGCCGTGATTTCCAGTATCATCCGCAAAGTCGAGGTTCGGTTAGAAGATGGAATTACAGAGATCCCAGCAAACAACTACCATGTTTGTCTGTTCAGTTGATCAACGCTCACGAGTATTGTTGACCGTTTTTCCGCAGACCATGATCACGATGCCGAAGAAACCTCGGAATGTCTGCTACAGACGCAGAAGATTTGATTAGAGGATGTGCTCCACGTCCTCTAGATACCTATACAGTATACCTTCCGTATTTACTCTTGAATGCTCGTTGACTTGCATGAAAACTGCCACTTCTATCGAAATGCTGGGGTAAACTAATGGAGAAAACCAAGCGAGGGGACTGACTCACTGTTACTGGTACTACCTATAAGGAACCTGGCACATTTGAGGACCTGCTCCTAGATATTTATGTCGCGTTTAAGTTATCCCTGCATCATCGCCCTCATTACAACCTACCCCGGTAGAAGACGTCATTAGAGTAAGTTGGCACATCCTCAGCTCTTCGATATCCCAAGGGAGTGCCCGACCGACTCATGAATCTCTTATGACTGCCAGCGCTTGGATCGATTTTCAGTCTTCAGATGACCCGCAGCGTGACGCAGTGAAGACAAGAAAATGAAGGGGCAGAGTGACGTGCAAGTTCAAGTTGGGGATACATGCTGGCGTCGAGTAAAACTTTGGATAGCAGGCAATTCAGTGCTAGGCTAGAAGAGCAAGTGCCAAATATTTACAAGTTTCCTTCCCAATTGAGAGTTTGACCCAGCCGCTAGACCCCTCCGCAACCTTTATCTATGTCGCAGCCTCGCTACTAGCACCTGCCAACCTGGTAGCCTGTTCATGCCAACATCAAGGGTCTGAATTGACAATTGTCATGCTCATAGTGCGTCTGTCACTTTGTTTGGTCATTCTTGCGTGCCTGAAATCCTCATAATGATCACCGTCCCATGCACACTGCCTCGGCGCTCACCTTGTAATCATCTTCTGTAAGCTGGTTGGCGTGAGTCAGGCGAGAAAACAGGGGTGGGACGTGTGAATGAATCGAGGATGGATTGCTGAGGAACTGCAGCAATATTGCATGACTTAGCTCTTGCGCGTACATTTGCCAAAGAAATCTTGGCGATGACAAATCTGAAGCAGGCCTTGAGAAGTCTGAGTTTTCAGGGAATATTTATCCTATATAATGATAAACCGTGCTCGTATGCAGAAGGGAGTGAAACCGTTGAGGGCGTTGGAGAAAACTTAAGATTAAGTTCGAAGCAAGAAACCGAGACAAAATTACCACATACTACACTTCAGTGAAAAAAAGGGAACAATGATCACAATATGAGCTCACCTCGTAAAGTAAGACATTCTTATACGATAGTTAAAGCGGGAGTAAGCCCCCCGCGAACAGGGTTATGTCCTACATAGGATCTTCGACCCAAAGGACAATAAATTGAATTTAAAAAATTAAATTAGAAAAAAAGTAAGACATGTGAGTTTTGATCAGCACCGTGAAACAGTCCTCAATGATCCTTCCTGCTGAATGTCGTTGAAGTTCATGGAAGTATTTTACCGTAATCCAGACCGCGAGACACAGTGCGAGGACCTCCGACATGGTCTCGAGTATCCAGGTAATGGAACTCAGAAGTAGGATATCTTCCGCATAGTTGATCATGCACTAATAGGCGCCGGAGAGAATGAGTCCCTCTGATATTTATCAATGAGCCTCACGCCGATTATTTAGCCTTCAAACATACAGTATACCTAGCATACTTTCACGACATGGAAATCGCAATAAGAAAAGCTACAAACACCAAGATACAACACTGTCATTAGGGGTCAGCACTACCTCTGAAATTAAGTATATTTTCCTCTGATGTGAGACTCTACTCACCCAGACTAATTCGATCTATAAAACTATTCTTAGAGAGACGACTGCTCCAGTCCTAACATTGAGAGGCGCCACTACCGAACCACAGTTAAGGTTAGGTCGAGACATCAGAGTCAACATCCGGCTGCTCACCAAGAACCTACAAAAGAGCTGGAAACACGGTACAAATTGATGGCCAGGCACCAAATGAGATCAATCGAGACTATGGTCATACTGTTAGAGGATAGGTGCAGGTAAGAGGCGAACTCTGTGGATGTATAATCATGGTAGCCATTGCTCCATGCCAGTCATACTGTAGGGACCCCTAGGGAGCTTGGCAAGGCAGGAACGGTGTTTGTCAATGTTTAGCGGGGAGTTCCGCGTTGCGTAGGAGAACAATCCATTCCTTTTCAAGTGCAACTTCCAGTGTGAGAGTAGGCAGAGCCCACTCAAACACCACCATGCGGCAGTACTTGAACCACTGATATGAGATTAAGGGACTCAAATGACGAGCGTTCCTGCTTTGATTGACAGAAGGGCTCATTGTAAATGTTAGTTACGAAACATCGTGAATGGTGTAAAAGATGGAAGGCAAAAAATAAACCGTTAAACATAGGGAGATCCACACGAAGCAAACAGATAACTCACGTTCTACCCAGTGCGAGAATATATCTCATTGTCTACTATCTGTGCTCCTCGTCCTCGGACCATCTGTCGATTCATGAGCACCTTCCCACTCTCTGCCTCGGTTGTCAGGCCTTCATCTTTGATTTCCATCACGGAGTTGGTGCGTTGCTGATACGGCATTAAGTTCCATAGCCAGAGATAGCCTAGTTGAGATCCATGCTCGATATACAGCAAAGATAAGATGTCATCGCGAAAGGACGTGAATAGTCGGGCGCGCTGATATGGCCGCATGATGCACAATTTATTATCGTTCGTCAAACTGTACAGCTGATCTCGTAAAATTGGTTAACGACGGGGCAACATCCATGTACTAGGGCGTTTGATTGTATAAAGGACCGAAGGCGGCAATATTCTGTTGGAACTTCATCGGAATTGAATGAGTTTGGAGGGTAGCCATACAATTGACAATGTGTTACTCCTCGAAATATAAACCGAAAAACTTGGTCTGACCGTAAAGACCGCGCCGAAAAACCTTACTGTCTTGATAATTCTCGATGAGGCCATCGGCGGCCTCCCTGTGAATAACAGCACTATATAAGATTATTCAATAAGGAGAGCCTAGATCGATATGATAGAGATGTTGAATATGAGGAACAATCACTTAGTACTCAGTTATGTAATATGTCACCGGTATCGTCCCATAAATGGTAAGTGCGAGATGCGCTCGTGCCACGGTTGACAAATACTCCCTCGGAACGAAAGACCAGCTGGAGAAGGCCCGGGTCCGTACGACCGCAAGAAGTCTGCTATGAGTTCTTAATGAGCGATTTGATCACGCCACGTATCCGTGTTTGGTTTGCTGAAAAATTCGCTGGCCCCTGTGGTAGATTATAGCTAGTATGTTCTCTGTTCATTGACGGGGTATGGTACCTGACATGATGTCACTCAGTGGCAGGTGCTTATCAGACAAAACACAGCACGGTGCCGCTCTAATGTAAACACACGCTACGCTAAATCCAGCGTGCAATTGATAAATGATCCTGTACTGGTGGTATTACGATGGAATATGGGGACTACATAACTTGCATTGTTTGAATCTTTTCTTCATCATTCTTTCATGCTGTCCAATTCAACCGCCCCAGCTTCGAGCTATATTGGAGCTATTGGTGATGCTACACAGCAGTATGTCGCCGCCTCCCCTGGTAGAACACTTCTGCTGGGACTCTTGTATATCCCGGTTCTCATCGTCGTCTTGAACATCCTTAAGCAGCTGGTGAGTGTTTAGCAACACCTGTTCGCGTGTATACTGATAGTAATGTCGCCAGGTTGCTCCTCGAGATCCTTCACTACCTCCAGAAGTATTCCACTGGATTCCTTTCATCGGGTCCACCATCTCGTATGGCAATGACCCACTCAATTTTTTCTTCAAGTGCAGGGAAAAAGTGCGGTCGTGTGACATAGATATCTCATGTCATGATTTCGTCTTACCCTCTTCTTCAGTACGGCAATGTTTTCACATTCGTTCTACTCGGACGCAAGGTTACTGTCGCACTTGGGGCTAAAGGCAACAACTTTGTATTGGGTGGTAAATCGACTGTGTTCTCTGCAAAGGACGCTTATACGGTGTGTGCAATTGCTTTTGACCACACAAATGTCTATATCAAGTTATCAACCACGAATAGCACCTCACGACCCCTATCTTCGGTAAAGACGTCGTATATGATGTCCCCAACGATGTATTCATGGAGCAGAAGAAGTTCGTTAAAGTCGGCCTTTCAACTGAAAACTTCCGGGCATACGTAGGTATGTTCGAGCAAGAGGTCGACGACTTCATGGGCAGCGATCAGGCATTCGATATCTGGCAAATGAACAACATCAACGAATGGGGACGATTCGATGTGACGGATATCATGGCCCAGATCACTATTTTGACTGCCAGCCGGACTTTGCAAGGCAAAGAGGTCAGGAGTGGTTTAGACAAATCATTCTCTGCGCTCTACAACGACCTGGATGGAGGCTTCACCCCGCTGAATTTCATGTTCCCTAACTTGCCTTTGGAATCTTATCGCCGTCGGGACGAAGCGCACAAGAAGATGAGCAAGTATTATACCGATATTATCCGCAAACGCAGAGAAATAGGTCATTGTGTAAGGCGTTTTCATTAATGAGATCCAGTAAACATTCACCATGAATCCTATAGGATGAACCTGATATGATCTCCGTCTTGATGGATCAAAAATATCGTGATGGCAGACCGTTCCGTGACCACGAAGTCGCGCACCTCATGATTGCGCTTCTCATGGCAGGACAGCACACTAGCTCTGCCTCAGGTTCATGGACACTTCTTCACCTTGCTCACAATGTCGAAGTCCAGTGGGTCTTGTTTGTTATCGGCAGCTAACATATACTGATTATCATGATAGGGAAGCACTTTACCAGGAGCAAGTGGAGAATTTTGGCAACCCGGATGGTTCTTTCCGTCCGATGACCTATGAGGCCTTCCGCAAGCTTCCACTTCTCGATTCCGTCATTCGTGAAACGCTTCGGATGCACCCCCCTATCCACAGCATCATACGTTATGTTTCTTCTGATGTCCCGATTCCCGCAACTCTCGCTGCGCCCTCCCAAGATGGCATTTATGTTGTCCCAAAGGGCTACTATGTGCTTGCTTCTGCTGCCGTCAGCCAGGTTGACCCTCTTATCTGGGTCAACCCCATGAAGTGGGACCCGACACGATGGAGTGATCCCGAGGGTGTTGCTGCTCAGGCGTTCAAGACCGACGCTGACGAGAATGGCGAGAAGATTGATTATGGTTTTGGTGCTGTGAGCAAGGGAACTGAGAGCCCGTACCAACCTTTCGGCGCTGGGCGGCATAGATGCATTGGCGAGCAGGTGCGCTTGATTGTCTTCTTGCTGAGGTGGATTTGGCTAATTTTTCAATAGTTCGCATACTTGCAACTAGGAGTCGTGATTTCCAGTATCATCCGCAAAGTCGAGGTTCGGTTGGACGATGGAGTTACAGAGGTCCCAGCACACAACTACCATGTTTGTCTGTTCAGTTGATCGCCACTCATGAGTATAGTTGACCGTCTTTACATAGACCATGATCACGATGCCGAAGAAACCTCGGAATATCCGCTACAGACGCAGAAGATTTGACTAGAGGATGCGTCCCAGTTCCTCTAAATACCTATGCCATACGTTTTCAAATAAACAGGCAGAGTGTCGTGCAAGTCGGGGATGCATGCCCGTGCCGGCGTCGATTAAAACTTTAACCATGGAAGTCAATATGCGATAGTACTTTCGATATAACTAGAGTAAGTCCCGAGCTGTACATCCTCGAGAATGACTTTGGATGAGAAGCAAGAGCAAAATTACCCTAGTTGTTTCTCTTTATAATGATCAGCCTTGGCCGCGGCAAGTGACCCATTCTACGATGCACGTATATCGATGTGCTTGCATTTCCAGCTACTACATTTCCCCTCGTCCAAGCTACTAGAGTGCGCAATATCGGTACAGACCGTACGTTTGGGCCATTCATAAATGCATTCCCGTGGAAAATGTGAGCGTCCACGCATCACTGGCAGGCTGTATAACCACATTTTCGACTTGCATTTTTCAGTCTCGAGCGACAGCACACCACCTACTCAGTCCGCAACCTCTCAAAGCCTATCTATTTCGCGGCCTCACTCGCACATGCCAACCTGGTTGCCCGGTTATACCAATCACGCTGGGCCACGGCGACTTGATTATCGATGGTTTCTCACCCAGGGTCAATTGGAGCGCCTGTCACTTTGTTTGAATAATTTTATCAGTTCTGTATGTCAGAAATACTCATAATAACTCGGATGTTCGCCCTCTCATGCACAGATGTTCCTATGATAATCTGCAATAGGACGCCCTTTAAAGATCACGGGACCTTCCTGTGAGTCTTCAACGCCCCAGATCCTCCACAGTACCGCCATGACCTTCCCAAATACAAAACACCCCGACGTCGATTCCATTGTCAAGCTTATCGAAGACATCTTGGCCGTATCCACCTAGTAGTATCACTGTCCAATTCCTGCTACGTTCTGGGGGCAGCCTTCGCCACCAGTCAGCTACATCGAGAGATCCATCCATTCCGAAGTTGCCATCACGTGTACAATTTGACATCAAGCAATATATGCTCGACTCCTGCACTATCGCCAGTGCTGGTGCTTGCATGTCCGCCCCTGGGTGCGTCGGCGTCATAGTTTGGAACCACACGGATAATCTGTTTTATGTTTGGTGTACGATGCTCAGACGTGAGTACCTGTATTCCTTCAACTTCCCTCGACTCCACAGAGGCGCTGGGTCTCAGCTAAAGAAAGGACACAGGAACATCTTTTTCATCCAATCTTACTCGTAGTTAGTGCTGTGGACAGAACTAACTATTTCGAGGTAGTTCTGCCGGCATAACTGGCAGAACCATGATGTTTTGCCAATGTGGCAGATGGCATAATCACGTGATGTTTAAAGCGCACGAGTACCAACTATTAACTAATCGATGTAAGACCGCTCGACAGCAATACAGGATCTATATTCCCATTTTCATTTGCATCATGATCTGTGGCTACCTCGAACACTGCGGGTACCAATCCCTTGTCAACGCGCTGCAGTTCTGCAAAGTCAAATGCTAAAATATCAGGATTTTTTTGGAACGTTCACACATTGCATATAACCGAGTGATGATAATGACTTGCAGAATGTTCAATATCACCGAGTTCTCGTATGTGCTAAGCTCACCCCACAGTAGTAGAATGATCACAATATATATCCAAATCCATACGACATACAGAATCCAGCTTAACGAATCTAGTCAGCGACCAACCTCACGTAGCACACACTCCAAATAGACTCACATCTGTGGTAGTGATTACTGAACCAAAGAATCATAGTCACTCCTATAGGGTACCACAGTTAATTGGAAGGGGATAGCAGGCATCTGTGCATGAAACTCACTGTATCTGTCAGAGAGTTGATCGGAAACCTGCCTGTATGCCGTGGGTCAGAAGAAGTATAGGCAAATGAATTATGTACTAAGGGACATATGCAGCATGTCCAGACTGATTATGAGAGAGACCATTAGCACAACACCGATTATTTAGCCTTTTAAATATAGTACGCAGCATGAAATATTCCAAGGTAGCACACCTAAGATAGGCTTCCAGATCAGTATAACGTAGCAACGGCAATAAACAAGCTACATACATCGAGATACACTGTATTTTGACATTCTGCCAGATTCTGCCGACAGAATTCTGCCATCTGCCAGGCAGAAGCGATTCTGCCAAACCGGCTGGCAGAATGGCGGATTTCTGCCCACAACACTACTTGCCGCATGTTCATCAAATTCAAATTTCACGTCAACAAACCATGATTGAAGTATTGATGCGGTGAATAGTTAACACCATCCCTCGACTGCAGACAGAAACGAATCCAGAGTCGAAGACACAGGCGCCCATACTACAAGTCGCAGAATCAGAGTTTCGGAACGCCCCGACAAAGTGATCGTTGACTGTCAACATTATGTAAGCGCGCGAGGCTACGCTAATCATTTTAATCCATCATGCAACTGATGGGATCTTGTATGCTGTTAGGATGGAAGACCGGGACTACATAACTTGCACTGTTTGCAACTTGCCTTCATTATCCTTTCATGTCGTCCAATTCGACTGCCCCAGCTGCGGCTATCGTTGATGCTACGCAACAATATGTTGCCGCCTTCCTGGAAGAGCGGTGCTGCTGGGACTCTTGTATATCCCGGTTCTCATCGTCGTCTTGAACATCCTTAAGCAGCTGGTGAGTATCTAGCAACACCTGTTCTCATATCTACTGATGCAATGTCGCTAGGTCGTTCCTCGAGATCCTTCATTACCTCCAGAGGTGTTCCACTGGATCCCTTTCATTGGCTCCTCCATCTCGTACGGCAATGACCCACTCAATTTTTTCTTCAAGTGTAGGGAAAAGGTACGGTCGTGTGATATACATATTTCATGTCATGATTTTATCTGATCCTCTTCTTCAGTATGGCGATGTTTTCACATTCACTCTACTCGGACGCAAAGTGACCGTCGCACTCGGGTTAAAGGCAACAACTTTGTCTTGGGTGGCAAATCGACTGCGTTCCCTGCAGAAGACGCTTACACGGTATGTGCAATTTTTTTGGCCTTGTAAATGTTTTTCACAACCACAAATAGCACCTCACGACCCCTGTCTTCGGGAAAGACGTCGTATATGATGTCCCAAACGAAGTGTTCATGGAGCAAAAGAAGTTCGTCAAAGTCGGCCTTTCGACTGAGAGCTTCCGAGCGTACGTGAGTATGTTCGAGCAAGAGGTCGACGTCTTCATGCGCAGCGACCAAGCATTCATCATCTGGCAAATGAACGACATCAACGAATGGGGATGCTTCGATGTGACGGATGTCATGGCCCAAATCACTATTTTGACTGCCAGCTGGACTTGCAAGGCAAAGAGGTCAGGAATGGTTTGGACAAATCATTCTCTGCGCTCTACAACGATCTGGATGGAGGCTTTACCCCGCTGAATTTCATGTTCTTCAACTTGCCTTTGGAATCTTATCGCCGTCGGGACGAAGCGCACAGGAAGATGAGCCAGTATTCTAACCGATATCATCCGTAAACGCAGAGAATCAGGTCACTGTGTAAGGCGTTCGGATTGATGAGATCTGATCAACACTCATCGTGAATCCTTTAGGATGAACCTGATATGATCTCCGCTTTGATGGATCAAAAATATCGTGATGGCAGACCGTTCCGTGACCACGAAGTCGCGCACCTCATGGTTGCGCTTCTCATGGCAGGACAGCACACTAGCTCTGCCTCAGGTTCATGGATACTTCTTCACCTTGCTCACAATGTCGAAGTCCAGTGAGTCTTGTTCGTCATCGGCAGCTAACATATACCGATTATCATGGCAGGGAAGCACTTTACCAGGAGCAAGTGGAGCATTTCGGCAACCCGGATGGTTCTTTTCGCCCGATGACCTATGAGGGCTTCCGCAAGCTTCTAGCCCTTGATTCTGTCATTCGTGAAACGCTTCGGATGCACCCGCCTATTCACAGCATCATGCGTTACGTTCGTTCTGATGTCCCGATTCCCGCAACTCTCGCTGCGCCCTCCCAAGATGGCGTTTATGATGTTGTCCCAAAGGGCTACTATGTGCTTGCTTCTGCTGCCGTCAGCCAAGTTGACCCTCTTATCTGGGTCAACCCCATGAAGTGGGACCCAACACGATGGAATGATCCCGAGGGTGTTGCTGCTCAGGCGTTCAATACTTACTCTGACGAGAATGGCGAGAAGATTGATTATGGTTTTGGTGCTGTGAGCAAGGGAATTGAGAGCCCGTACCAACCTTTCGGTTCTGGGCGACATAGATGCATTGGCGAGCAGGTACGCTGGATTACCTGCCTACTAAGATGGATTTGGCTGATCTTTCAATAGTTCTCATACCTGCAACTAGGAGTGGTGATTTCCAGTATCATCCGCAAAGTGGAGATTCGGTTAGACGATGGAATTAGAGAGATCCCAGCACACAATTATTATGTTTGTCTGTTTAGTTGATCACCTCTCACGAGGATTATTCACCATCTTTACATAGACCATGATCACGATGCCGAAGAAACCTCGAAATGTCCGCTACAGACGCAGGAAATTTGACTAGAGGATGCGTTCCAGTTCCTCTAAATACCTATGCCATACATTTTCAAATAAGCAGGCAGAGTGACGTGCAAGTCGTGGATGCATGCCAGCGTCGACTAAAATTTTAACCATGGAAGCCAATACATGATAGTACTTTCGATATAACTAGAGTAAGTCCCGAGCTGTGCATCCTTGAGGATGACTTTGGATGAGAAGCAAGAGAAAAATTACCCAGTTATTTTTCTTCATAATGATCAGCCTTGCAAGTGACCCATTCCATTATGCACGTATATCTACAAGTTTCCTTCCTAGATGAGAGCTCGATGTGCTTGCATTTCCAGCTACTACTAGGAGTGCGCAATATCTGTGCAGACCGTAAGTCTGCCATTCATACATGCATTCCGATGGAAAATGTGAGCGTCCACGCATCAAGGCTGTATAACCACATTTCGACTTGCATTTTTCAGTCTCGAGCGACACCACACCACCTACTCAGTCCTCCGCTCTCAAAGCCTGCATGTCTATGTCGCGGCCTCACTCGCACATGCCAACCTGGTTGCCCGGTTATGCTAGTCACACTGGGCCACGGCGAATTGTCGATATTTTATCACCCAGGGTCAATTGCCCGTGCTCAGAGCGCCTGTCACTTTGTTTGAAATATTTTGTCAGTTCAATATGTCCGAAATCCCCATAATGACTCGGATGATCGCCCTCTCATGCACAGATGTTCCTATGACAATTTACAATAGGACACCCTTTAAAGATCATGGAACCTTCCTTTCTTCAACGCTCCAGATCTCCCAGAGTACCATCATGACCTTCCCAAACACAATACCTAAATAAATACCCCGACGTCGAAGCCATTGTCAAGCTTGTTGAAGACATCTTGGCCGCATCCACCGAGTAGTATCACTATCCAATTCCTGCTACGTCCTGGAGGCAGCTTCTGCCACCAGTCAGCTACATCGAGAGATTCATCCCTCCCTGTCTCGAAGTCGCTATCTTACAATCTGACATCAAGCAATAGATGCTCGACTCCTGCACTATCGCTAGTGCTGGTGCTTGCATGTCCGTTCTTGGGTGCGCCGGTGTCATCGTTTGGAACCACCCGGACAACTGTTTTATGTTTGGTGTATGATGCTCAGATGTGAGTACCTGTATTCCTTCAACATCCCCTGACTCCCCAGAGGCGCTGGGTCTCAGCTAAAGAAAGGACGCAGCAATATATTTTTCATCCCATCTTACTCACGGCCTTCATATCACAATGCTTGATAGGGTACATGTATCCCGCGACAGCATTTTAGTAACAATCATAGACATATTCATGCTCGTATCAGTTTTTCCGCCTCGTCGAACAAAAGTGAAAGGCGAGCTCCTTCACAAACATTAACTTACCTCAACCTTCGTCGAAACTCGTCAAGTACGTTTCGCACCATCAAGCTACGCACGCACGAACGTGTCTGTTTACCTTGTAATCATTTTATATAAGCCGGTTGGCGTAAGTCAGGTGAGAAACAGGGTGGGACGTTGAATGAGGCGGGAAAATGAATCGAGGACGGACTGCTGCGGAACTGCAGCAGTGTTACACAATATCGCCGAATTCTTGCAAGTGCCAAACTCACAATTCACACGACGAACAGAATCCAGTCAGTGACCAGCCACACTCCAAATAAACTCAAATCTGTGACAGTGATTACTAAACCAAAACTTTCGTAAAGAATCATACTCACTCCTACATGGCACCACGGTTAATTGAAGGGGGATAGCAATCATCTGCGCAGAAAACTCACTGTATCTGTCAGAGAGTTGATCGGAAAACTGCCTGTATGCTGTCGGTCAGAAGAAGTACAGACAGTGAATGATATACCAAGTGGACATACACAGCATGTCCAGACTGATTATGAGAGATAGACCATTAACACAACACCGATTATTTAGCCTTTCAGACATACGCAGCATCAAAGATTCCAAGGTAGCGCACCTAGGAGCTTTCCAATCAGCACGTGGCAACCGCGAGCAAGCTACATACACCGAGATGCATAATTGTCATTAGGGAACAGCGACTCGGATGCCCTGGAATTAAGTGTATCCATGTGTTCCTCTGACATGAGATTTTACTCACGCAGACACCTATGGAAACCATTCTCAGCGAGATAGCTGCTCCGGTCATAGCATCAACATACCTCATGTCCAAATGTAAGTACTGGAAATACTTGTAAACTATAAGTAACCCCCTGACATATCGTGCTCACCCCAATCATACAGCAGTCCAACAAAGTCGGTGACTGTGAACCGCATTCGAGGTGGGATTGAGATATTAGCTTCAACATAGGAATGCTCTCCACGAACCTACAAAATAGCTGGAAACACGGTGTGAATTGATGACCGGCCACTAAATGGGATCATTTGAGACTATGGTCATGCGGTTAGAGAATAGGTATAGATAAGAGGCGAACTTAGTATATGTATGATCACGGCAGTCATTGCACCATGTTAGTTGTGCCACCGTCATGATGCAGTGCTTGTACGAAGGGCTTAATGTTAGTAATGAAACATTTGCACCGGCGGAACACTTGAATACCGCAAAAATGGAAGGCAGTATGTGTCGGCATGCCAAGACCAAAGATAAACGGTCAAACATAGGAGAAATCCACACATAACAAACAGATAACTCACGTTCTACCCGTGTGCGAGCACATATCTCGATATCTATCCATGCTCCTCGTCCTCAAACCATCTGTTGCTACATGAGCACCTTCTTGCTCTCTTCTTCGGTTATCGGGTTAAGATACGATGACATCGTTAGATCCAAACAGTGCTGATATGACAGCATGAAACATGATTTGTTGTTCTTCAAACCGTACAGTAAAACTTAATTGACGAGCCTCAGGAGTATTCATATCCTAGGGTTTTTGATTGTAGAAGGATCAGAAGGCGGTAATACTCTGTTGGCACGTTATCAGACTGAAATAAGTTGAGAGAGCCATACATCTGCCCACGTGTATTTGATAACCGTAAGGGCCAACGTGTGATGCCGACCCTTCGAAGAAGAGGCTTGCCGCATGTCCATCAAATTCAATTGTGTGCAACAATCCATGATTGAAGTATTAATGCAGTGAATGGTTAACACCGACTGCAAACAGAAACGAATTGAGAGTAGAAGACGCTGGTCCACCCACTGTCCATACAAGAACGGCAGGATGAGCTGAGTCTGAGTTTCGGAACGCCCCGGTAAAAGTGAGTAACGGAGCAGTGCCACTCTGATGTAAACGCCAAGTAAACGCACCAGGCTTAATCGATAATCCATCATGTAATTGATGGGCAATTTCTATGCTGTTAGTATGGAAGACCAAGGCTACATAACTTGCACTGTTTGTAATTTGTCTTCATTATCCTTTCATGTCCTATAATTCGACTGCCCCAGCTGCGGCTATCGTTGATGCTACGCAACAATATGTTGCCGCCTCTCCTGGAAGAGCGGTGCTGCTGGGACTCTTGTATATCCCGGTTCTCATCGTCGTCTTGAACATCCTCAAGCAGCTGGTGAGTATCTAGCAACACCTGTTCTCATATCTACTGATGCAATGTCGCTAGGTCGTTCCTCGAGATCCTTCATTACCTCCGGAGGTGTTCCACTGGATCCCTTTCATTGGCTCCTCCATCTCGTACGGCAATGACCCACTCAATTTTTTCTTCAAGTGTAGGGAAAAGGTACGGTCGTGTGATATACATATTTCATGTCATGATTTTATCTGATCCTCTTCTTCAGTATGGCGATGTTTTCACATTCACTCTACTCGGACGCAAAGTGACCGTCGCACTCGGGGTTAAAGGCAACAACTTTGTCTTGGGTGGCAAATCGACTGCGTTCTCTGCAGAAGACGCTTACACGGTATGTGCATCTTTTTTTGCCTTGCAAATGTTTTGTTTTCCACAACCACAAATAGCACCTCACGACCCCTGTCTTCGGGAAAGACGTCGTATATGATGTCCCAAACGAAGTGTTCATGGAGCAAAAGAAGTTCGTCAAAGTCGGCCTCTCGACTGAGAGCTTCCGAGCGTACGTGAGTATGTTCGAGCAAGAGGTCGACGTCTTCATGCGCAGCGACCAAGCATTCATCATCTGGCAAATGAACGACATCAACGAATGGGGATGCTTCGATGTGACGGATGTCATGGCCCAAATCACTATTTTGACTGCCAGCCGGACTTTGCAAGGCAAAGAGGTCAGGAGTGGTTTGGATAAATCATTCTCTGCGCTCTACAACGATCTGGATGGAGGCTTTACCCCGCTGAATTTCATGTTCCCTAACTTGCCTTTGGAATCTTATCGCCGTCGGGACGAAGCGCACAAGAAGATGAGCCAGTATTATACCGATATCATCCGTAAACGCAGAGAATCAGGTCACTGTGTAAGGCGTTCGGATTGATGAGACCTGATCAACACTCATCGTGAATCCTATAGGATGAACCTGATATGATCTCCGCTTTGATGGATCAAAAATATCGTGATGGCAGACCGTTCCGTGACCACGAAGTCGCGCACCTCATGATTGCGCTTCTCATGGCAGGACAGCACACTAGCTCTGCCTCAGGTTCATGGATACTTCTTCACCTTGCTCACAATGTCGAAGTCCAGTGAGTCTTGTTCGTCATCGGCAGCTAACAT
This sequence comes from Suillus spraguei, assembly GCA_016800925.1. NCBI lineage: Eukaryota > Fungi > Basidiomycota > Agaricomycetes > Boletales > Suillaceae > Suillus > Suillus spraguei. The sequence continues at coordinate 162,227 of JABCPU010000038.1, read as the reverse complement.
ATACCGATTATCATGGCAGGGAAGCACTTTACCAGGAGCAAGTGGAGCATTTCGGCAACCCGGATGGTTCTTTTCGCCCGATGACATATGAGGGCTTCCGCAAGCTTCTAGTCCTTGATTCTGTCATTCGTGAAACGCTTCGGATGCACCCGCCTATTCACAGCATCATGCGTTACGTTCGTTCTGATGTCCCGATTCCCGCAACTCTCGCTGCGCCCTCCAAAGATGGCGCTTATGTTGTCCCAAAGGGTTACTACGTGCTTGCTTCTGCTGCCGTCAGCCAAGTTGATCCTCTTATCTGGGTCAACCCCATGAAGTGGGACCCAACAAGATGGAGTGATCCCGAGGGTGTTGCAGCTCAGGCGTTCAATACTTACTCTGACGAGAATGGCGAGAAGATTGATTATGGTTTTGGTGCTGTGAGCAAGGGAACTGAGAGCCCGTACCAACCTTTCGGCGCTGGGCGGCATAGATGCATCGGCGAGCAGGTACGCTGGATTACCTCCTACTAAGACGAATTTGGCTTATTTTTCAATAGTTCGCATACTTGCAACTAGGAGTCGTGATTTCCAGTATCATCCGCAAAGTGGAGATTCGGTTAGACGATGGAATTAGAGAGATCCCAGCACACAACTATCATGTTTGTCTGTTCAGTCAATTACCTCTCACGAAGATTGTTGACCATCTTTCCATAGACTATGATCACGATGCCGAAGAAACCTCGAAATGTCCGCTATAGCGCAGGCGATTTGATTAGAGGATGCGCTCCACTTCCTCTAAATACCTATACCATATAAACAAGCAGAGTGACATGTAAGTCGAGGATGCCTGCCGGCGTTGCCTCAAACTTTGACCATGAAAGCCAATATGCGACAGTACTTTCGATGTAACCAGAATAAGTCCCGAGCTGTCCATCCTCGAGGATGACTTCGGATGAGAAGCAAGAGCAAAACCACCCAGTTTTTTGCTCTTCAGAATGATCAGCCTTGCAAGTGATCCGTTCCATGATACATGTACATCTCAAATATTTACAGGTTTTCTTCCCAGTTGAGAGCTTGACGTGCTTGCGTTCCGGTTACTAGATCTCCCCTCCTCCAAGCCACTACAGTGCGCAATATCGGTGCAGGCTGCAAGTCTGGGCCATTCATAAATGCATTTCCGTAGAAAACGTGAGCGTCCATGCAGCAGACTGTATAATCACATTTCGACTTGCATTTTTCAGTTTCGACCCACAGCAATACCACCTACTCACACCAAGGGTCAATTGTCGTGCTCAGAGCGTCTCTGTCACTTGAGTTGAAATATCTTATCGTTTCTGCGTCGCCATTCCATGCACAGATGTTCTTATGACAATTCGCAATAAAGATAATGGAACCTGCGAATCCCTTCTTCGGTGCCCTCAATTTCCCAGAGTACCACTCCACGCACTTTTCAAATCCGACAACCTAAGTCAAGGCCTCTGGCCCCGACGTCAATGCCATTGTCAAATTTGTTGAGGACATCTTGGCCGCACCCGCCTATTATTCATTTTCCAATTCCTGCTATGTCCTGGAGGCAGCCTTTGCTACCAGTAAGCACCATCGAGGCATTCACCCATCCTTGTCTCGAAGTCGCCATCACGCCCACAACCTGACATCGAGCGGAGGTGCCCGACTCCTGCACTATCACTAGTGCCGGTGCCTGCATGTCCGTTCCCAGGTGCGTCGGTGTTATCATTTGGAAGCACGCCGTCAAACCGTTTTATGTTTGTGCGATGCTTAAACATGAGTACCTGAATTCCTTCAAATTCCCCAGAGGTGTTGGGTTTCAGCTAGAGAAAGGACGCAGGAACATCTTTTTTTTCATTCAACCTTACTACGTGTAAGCACGCTGGCTTACCTGAGTTCCCATAATCAGTACATATACCGCCGCTGATGCTGAAAGCTAAGCTTTCAGTATCTCACCTTTTGGTGTAACGGACATGCGGGCGGCGGTCTTCACAATGCTTGGTAGGGCTTCCCAACGGTGATCGAAATATATCAGCATATTGAACACTGGCACATACATTCTTCGAACATCTTCTGTAAGTCATCGGTGTTACAAGAATGCTTCCATAATAATTCTAAACGCATTCATATTTGTATCTGCATTTCTTGTAGAAATTATAGGTTATACAGAGTCCGGAATATTCATGACGAAAGAGGAAACAGTGACGACGTTGAACTTCCAACATTTCTGCCTCATCGAACAGAAGCGAAAGGCAAGTTTCTTCACAAGCATTAACATACCTCAACCTCGTCAAAACTTATCTAGTACATCCCGCATCAAGCTCTGTATGCACGAACGTGCCTCACACACCTTGTGATCATCTTGAGTGAATCTTCTGTGAGCCGGTTTGTGTGACTTAGGCGAGAAGACATGGATGGTGAATGTTGAAATTATTCTTAGCGAGATGATTACTCCGGTCATAACATTGACATATCTCTTGTCCGAATGTAAGTGTTGAAAATACTTGTAGAACATCAACAGTTCTTTAATCTTATCATACTCATCCTAATCATACGCGCCTGCAATAAAGGCGGCTACTACAGAACCACGGTCAAGGTTAGGTCGAGACATTAGCGTCAACATCCAGCTGCTCTCCAGGAACCTATGAATAGCTGAAAACAGCAACCACCAGATAGGATCCTTTGAGACTACGGTCATACTGTTAGAGAATAGGTATAGAACTTGGTAGATGTGTGATCAAGGCAGCCATCGCTCCATGCTAGTTATACCACCATGCAGTACTTGGATGAGTGAACCGAGATTAAAGGATGATGTCCGTTCCTACCCTGCCTTGATCGGTTGAAGGGTTCAGTCATGAAACATTTGGACCAGCAGAATACTTGAATACTGTAAAAGACGGAAGACCAAAGATAAACAGTTGAAGATAGGAGAGGTCCACACATTCTACCCGTGTGCAAGCACATATCTCGATGTCTACTATCCATACTCGTCACCCTCGGGCCATCCGTCACTTCATAAGCACGTTCTCGCTCTCTTCTTCGGTAATTGAGTTTGCATATAATAAGGTTGCGAACAATGGTGAGTGGCTTTGAGTGCAGAATCGAGTTAGTGCTGATATGAAGTTAAGATAAGATGTGTAACCTGTCAATAGATCGGCTCCCAAAAGCTTCCGCAAACAAGTATCAACACACCACTGGGGACCTGGCCAGGACTCCAGTCACTGGTCAATCCCGCACAATCTTATCATACATACACGACTATGATTTCCGTTTCCTGTGTCAGACTAGAATTCACCGTCAAAAGTCACGACTCTGGTGGATACACTCGCACTGAAGTCAAACTGGAATGTTAACATAACACTCCATTTGCTGCACGACTCGGAGAAGTCGAGACAGAGAACGAGCGAGCAAGCGAAATGGAGGAGGGTAGTTGCAAAACAGAGCATGATCAAATTCTCTTCCAAGACCCGCCGTCGATGGTGAAATTCTCGTCAGACAAACGAGGCTCACCATCAATGACCAAATTCTCTACAAGAAATAAGGCTCCCTGTCCATGGTCAAAATCTCGTCGAAGAACAAGACTCACCGTCCATGGTGAAATTCGGGTTCAATGAGTGACGACAACAACAAGCCAGCACCTGAGGTCCTACCAATGATAGCTAAGAGCACACTTCGTAATGATCAGGGTAGGGGAAAACTGATTGGAGGACTGCATAGGCAAAATTTAGGATAGGCAGGTACCCTTGAGGTACCCGAGTTGAAGAGAAACGGACTTACTCAAATTTTACTCCGAGGAGTTGCTGGGGTCTAGAAATGACTAAGTGATTATTTGGGACCCGATCTACCACACTGCGCTGAATCCATCGTGCAATTGTTATATCCTGTATGGCGTTAGGATGGAAGACGGGGACTACATAACTTGCACTGTTTGCATCTTGTCATTCTTTCATTATGATGTCGTCTAATTCGACCGCCCCAGCTACGGGTTATGTTGTAGCTATCCTTCATGCTACGCAGCAGTATGCCGCCGCCTCCCCTGGTAGAGCACTTCTGTTAGCACTCTTCTATACCCCGGTTTTCATCGTCGTGCTGAACATCCTTAAGCAGCTGGTGAGCATCTAACAACTCCTGTTTGTGTGTCTACTGATGAAATGTCATCAGGTTGTTCCTCGAGATCCTTCACTACCTCCTGAAGTGTTCCACTGGATCCCCTTTATCGGGTCCTCCATCTCGTATGGCAATGACCCACTTAATTTTTTCTTCAAGTGCAGGGAAAAAGTACGGTCGTATAATATACATATTTCGTGTCACGATTTTTCTGACCCTCTTCTTCAGTACGGCGATGTCTTCACATTCAATGTACTCGGACGCAAGATAACCGTCGCACTTGGCACTAAAGGCAATAACTTTGTATTGGGTGGTAAATCGACTGCGTTCTCTGCAAGGGAGGCTTACATGGTACGCGCAATTGTTTTGGCCTCACAAATGTCTATCTCTATCTCAACCACGAATAGCACATTACGACCCCTGCCTTCGGTAAAGGTGTCATATATGATGTCCCAGAGGAAGTATATATGGAGCAAAAGAAGTCCATTAAAGTTGGCCTTTCGACTAAGAGCTTCCGGCCGTATGTGAGCATGATCGAGCAAGAGGTCGATAACTTCATGCGCGGCAACAAAGCATTCACCATCTGGCAAATGAATGACATCAATGAATGGGGACGATTCGATGTGATGGATATCATGGCCCATATCATTATTCTGACTTCCAGCCGGACTCTACAAGGCAAAGAAGTCAGGAGTGGTTTGGGCAAATCAATCTCCGCGGTCTACGATGACTTGGCTGCAGGCTTCACTTTGCTGCATTTCATGTTCCCTAACTTGCCTTTGGAGTCTTCCCGCCGTCGGGACAAAGCGCAAAAGATCATAAGCCAGTATTATATCGATATTATCCGCAAACGCAGAGAATCAGGTCATTCTGTAAGGCGTTTGCATTGATGAGATCCCGCCAATATTCACCATGAATCCTACAGGACGAACCTGACATAATCTCTACCTTGATGAATCAAAAATATCGTGATGGCAGACCCTTCCGTGACCACGAAATCGCGCACATCTTGACTGGTCTTCTCATGGCAGGACAGCACACTAGCGCCGCCTCAGGTTCATGGATACTTCTTCACATCGCTCACAATGTCGAAGTTCAGTGGGTCTTTGTTCGTTATCTACAGCTAACATTTATTAATCATCGTGATAGGGAAGCACTGTACCAGGAGCAAGTAAAGCATTTCGGCAACCCGGATGGTTCTTTCCGCTCGATGACCTATGAGGGCTTCCTCAAGCTTTCAGTTCTCGATTCTGTCATTCGTGAGACGCTTCGCTTGCACCCGCCTCTTCACGGCACGATGCGTTACGTTCGTTCTGACGTCCCAATTCCCGCAAGTCTCGCTGCCCCCTCCAAAGGTGGCGTTTATGTTGTCCCAAAGGGCCACTACGTACTTGCTTCTTCTCCCATCAGTCAGCTTGACCCCCATATTTGGGTCAACCCCATGAAGTGGGACCCGACACGGTGGAGTGATCCCGAGGGTGTTGCTGCTCAGGCATTCAAGACTTACTCTGACGAGGGTGGCGAGAAGATTGATTATGGATTTGGTGTCATGAGCAAGGGAACTGAGAGCCCGTACCTACCTTTCGGTGCTGGACGGCATAGATGCATTGGCGAGCAGGTGAGCTTGATTATCTGCTGACTGAGGTGAATTTGGCTGATTTTTTCAAGTTCGCATACTTGCAACTTGGAGTCGTGATTTCCAGCATCATCCGTAAAGTCGAGATTCGGTTAGAGGATGGAATCACAGAGGTTCCAGCACCCAACTACCATGTTTGTCTGTTTAGTTGATCACCGCTTACGGGTATTGCTGACCATTGTTCCATAGACCTTGGTCACGACGCCAAAGAAACCTCGGAATATCTGCTACAGACGCAGGAGATTTGACTAGAGGATGCGCTCCACTTCCTCCAAATACCTATGCTATGTCTTGAAGCCGTATTTACTCTTGGACGCTTGGTGACTTGTATAACATTTACCACTTCTACAGAAACCCTAGGATGAATCAATGGAAAATCCCAAGCGGTGACTCACTGCTACTAGTACTACCTATAACTGGCACAGTTGGATACATTCGGCAATGTACTCTGATCATCATGCCACTGGCCACCGGGATGTACTCCTAGATATCTATACCATGTCTTTACTCCTGATTTATACTGTGCCATTACCTTCATTACTGGCTAGCCAGCCTTGTCCAGACCTGTCTCACTGACATGTACTTTCGGAACACCATGTAACTTAAATCAATACGAAGACGAAAGTGGGACTGAATAAAACTCATCATGCCACCGCTCCCTGCAGAACATGAGACGACCATTAATTCCATCGAGCATCTACCGTGCCACAGCATTTCCAAATCAATATATGAACTCACGCTCGGAAAGCGACTGTGATCATGCCTGTTACGCGACTGCGTTGGAATTGGCTACAAGCTTAGCATGATATTCTCGAACAGGTGGGGTCCTAGCACAAACTGTACAACTTCAAGCAAGCCACAAGAAATTTGACGTTCTAGGGAAAAACCGTGTTTGTAATGTAGAATCAAGAAAAATATTAAAATACCGTTGAGATCAAAGTAAGAGGCAGCAACAAAGCTACCACGACCCTTCAGTGGATAAAGGGAAACTGAGCTCACCTCGCGAAGTAGGCATGTGAGTGTTAATCAACATCGTGATGCCCTCCTGCCGAGTGTGGCCGCAGTTCACGAAAGTGTTCTACAGCAATCCAGACCGCGAGACATGATACTAGGACTTCCCACACAGTGGAGACTATCCAAGCGATGGAATTCATAAGTAGCACATTCTCCGGGTAGCCAATGAGCACGGATAGGTGCTGGAGAGAATGAGTACCTCCGGCATTCATCAATGAGCCCTATGCACGTTTTTAGTCCGCAATTAAGCGTACTCCCTGAAGTGTAAGTACGATTGCTACCGTGTCATAACAGTGACAAATATCAGGATCTTTCTGGAACCGCGGTTGATTGGAGGGGAATAGCACGCATTCGTGCAAAAAACTCACTGTATCTGTCAGCGAGATGTTCCGGGAACACCGTCTGTATACCGTTGGTCAGAAGAAGTAAAGACAGTGACTGATGTACTAAGGAGACATACGCAGCATGTCGAGGCTGATTATGAGAGATAAACGATTAGCACAACACCGATTATCTAGCCTTTCGAACATATACAGCATATAACGTTCCAAGGTAGCACACCTAGGATATTTTCAAGTCAGCAATGGAAACCGCAATAAACAAGCTACATACACCAACATACAACACTGTTATTAGGGACCAGCGTTGTAAGTATATTTTCGGCATGTTCCCCTGTACTAATCCTATAAAACCGTTCTTAGTATGGTGCGAATCACTTAACAGGCGGGACCCTTTTGTTTGTACAGCTGCACAACTAAACAAAAGCGGTGAGGGGAACAAAATCAAATCTGGTCTATCGATATGAAAGTTGCTGTAAAGAACGTCGTACCATGCTTTTGGGAGCCGATCTATTTCGAAATGGTAACACATCACTCTTGCGGAAGCTTGTAGGAGCCGATCTGTTTCGGAACAGTAACACTTATCACTCGAGAACTCCTCGTTGCAACCACAATTGTCACATCCTGTATGGCGTTAGGATAGCAGACAGGGACTACATAACTTTCACTGTTTGCATCTTGTCTTCATCATCCTTTTATCATGATGTCGCCCAATTCGACCGCCCCAGCTATTGCAGCTATCGTGGATGCTATGCAGCAGTATGTCACCGCCTCCCCTGGTAGAGCAGTTCTACTGGCACTTTTCTATACGCCGGTCCTTATTGTCGTCCTGAACATCCTTCAGCAGCTGGTCAGCGTATAGTAACCCCTATTTGCGTGTCTACTGATGCAATGTCATCAGATTATTCCTCGAGATCCTTCACTACCTCCAGAAGTGTTTTATTGGATCCCTTTCATCGGATCCTCCATCTCGTACGGCAATGACCCACTCAATTTTTTCTTCAAGTGCAGGGAAAAAGTATCGTCGTGTGATATACATATCTCATGCCATGATTTGCCTAACCCTTTTCTTCAGTACGGCGATGTCTTCACGTTCAATCTACTCGGACGCAAGGTAACCGTCGCACTCGGCACTAAAGGCAACAACTTTGTCTTGGGTGGAAAATCAACTGCGTTCTCTGCAAGAGACGCTTATATGGTACGTGCAATTGTTTTGGCCTCGCAAATATCTATCTCAACCACGAATAGCACCTCACGACCCCTACCTTTGGTAAAGACGTCATATATGATGTCCCAGAGGAGGTGTACATGGAGCAAAAGAAGTCCATTAAAGTAGGCCTTTCGACCAAGAGCTTCCGGCCGTACGTGAGCATGATCGAGCAAGAGGTCGATAACTTCATGCGCAGCGACAAAGCATTCATCATCTGGCAAATGAACGACATCAATGAATGGGGACGATTTGATGTGACGGATATCATGACCCAGATCATTATTTTGACTTCCAGCCGGGCTCTACAAGGCAAAGAGGTCAGTAGTGGTTTGGGCAAATCAATCTCCGCGCTCTACGACGACTTGGCTGGAGGCTTCACCTTTCTGCATTTCATGCTCCCTAACTTGCCTTTGGAGTCTTCCCGCCGTCGGGACGACGCGCAGAAGATCATGAGTCAGTATTATATCGACATTATCCGCAAACGCAGAGAATCAGGTCATTCTGTAAGGCGTTTGCATTGATGAGATTCCGCCAACATTCACCATGAATCCTATAGGACGAACCTGATATGATCTCCACCTTGATGAATCAAAAATATCGTGATGGCAGACCCTTCCGTGACCATGAAATCGCGCACCTCATGATTGGTCTTCTCACGGCAGGACAACACACTACCGCCGCCTCAGGTTCATGGACACTTCTTCACATTGCTCACAATGTCGAAGTCCAGTGGGTCTGTTTGTTATCGGCAACTAACATATGTTGATCATCATGATAGGGAAGCGCTGTACCAGGAACAGGTGGAGCATTTCGGCAACCTGGATGGTTCTTTCCGCCCGATGACCTATGAGGGCTTCCTCAAGCTTCCAGTTCTCGATTCTGTCATTCGTGAGACACTTCGCGTGCATTCGCCTTTTCACTGCATCATGCGTTACGTTTGTTCTGATGTCTCGATTCCCGCAAGCCTCGCTGCCCCCTCCAAAGGTGGCGTTTATGTCGTTCCAAAGGGTCACTACGTGCTTGCTTCTGCTCCCGTCAGTCAGCTTGACCCCCGTATCTGGGTCAACCCCATGAAGTGGGACCCGACACGATGGAGTGATCCCGAGGGTGTTGCTGCTCAGGCATTCAAGACTTACTCTGACAAGAATGACGAGAAGATTGATTATGGGTTTGGTGCTGTGAGCAAGGGAACTGAGAGCCCGTACCTACCTTTCGGTGCTGGGCGGCATAGATGCATTGGCGAGCAGGTGAGCTTGATTTCTATCTGCTTGCTCACGTGAATTTGGCTGATTTTTTCAAGTTCGCATACTTGCAACTAGGAGTCTTGATTTCCAGTATCATCCGTAAAGTCGAGATTCGGTTAGATGATGACGTCACAGAGATCCCAGCATCCAACTACCATGTTTGCCTGTTTAGTTGATCATCGCTTATGAATATTGCTGACCATTGTTCCATAGACCTTGATCATAACACCAAAGAAACCTCGGGATATCTGCTACAGACGCAGGAGATTTGACTAGAGGATGCGCTCCACTTCCTCCAAATACCTATGCTATGTCTTGAAGCCGTATTTACTCTTGGACGCTTGGTGACTTGTATAACATTTACCTCTTCTACAGAAACGCTGGAGTAAATCGATGGAGAACTCCAAGTGACTCCTGACATGCACTTTCAGAACGCCACGTAACTTAAATCAGTACCAAGACGAAAGTGGGCCTGAATAAAATTGATCATGCTACCGCTCCCTGCAGAACACGAGACGACTATTAGTTCCATTGAGCATATACCGTGCTATACACCATTTCCAGTCAATATATGCACTCGCTCTCGGAAAGCGATTGTGATCATGCCCGTGACTGCGTTGGAATTGGCTACAAGCTTAGCGTGATAGTCTCGAATTCCAAGGATCAGGTAGGGTCCTCGCATAAACTGTACAGCCTCAAGCAAGCTATAAGAAGTTTGACGTTCTAGGTAAAATCAACCATATAGAAACGATGGACCGTGGTTGTGAAGCAAGAGACAGCAACAAAGCCACCAGGACCTTTCAGGGAAGAACAGGGTCTGGGATTATGAGACGATAAGGTGGGGAGCGGACGCGCTAGATAACAGGTAAATCTCAGTCTCTTGAAAAGAACTCATATTGACGGTTAAAGTACCTAGATAACAGGTAACTAAAACGCTCGTTAGCCAGGGCAAAAACAGCAACTGGTGACTAGGTACTTACATCTCAGTCTCTTGAAAAGAACTGAGATGTTTTTGCACTCGAGCGCCTACTATAAGGTGAGTGGAATAGCAACGATAATACAACTAATCAAATGGCATATTGCACAGCGTAACGACGTCGTCACGCTGGCACACGCTATTGGCCATTCTGGCCTTGCACTCGGACCACTCTTCTTATCTCTTCTCACTCATACCTATCTCGGATCCTTCAGTCTCTTTCCTCTCGGATCGTTTGGATTCCAACACTCCCCCTTGAGTGCAAGCCAGGCTCATCTGTGTCCTCAACTTTTGAAGGTGCGGGCGGGGTAAAGCCTTGGTGAAGGCATCGGCCACATTCTTGTCCGTGGGACAATAGAGGAGATTGAACGTTCCGTTCCTGACGTGGGAATGAACAAAGTGGTACTGGAGGTCGATGTGTTTGGTGCATGATTGGAACTTCCCAGTACTCGCTAACGCAATAGCGGCCTGGTTATCGCAGAATATGGGGGTACATCAGGAAATTCACACATTCCTTGACGTGCCCTTATGCAGACTTATTTACACTTAACTGCCTTGGTGAAATTGAATCTACTTGTCCAAAATTTCAATGTGAGTGAATTCAGAAAAAAAAAGTTGAGATATATTAATATACATGTTTTATTATATTTCGCACTCAAAAAATATAAGATATGCCAGGTGAATGATGTGAGAGAGAGCAAACAAGTTTTGAGATAAGTGAGTTAAGCTGATTAAGCACGTCAAGGAATGTGTGAATTTCCTGATGTAGGAAGGGATGGTGCATTGTAGAGTTCACCAATGAGAAGTTGGAGGTACAGTACCTCCCAAGCTACACTGGTAAGTGCAATGTACTCAGCCTCTGCTGTGGATAAAGCAATTAATGGCTGCTTCCTCACACTCCAGGCTACTGGTCCTCTGTTCAGTAGAACAATATAGCTGGATATCGAGTGTCGGTGGGGATGGGACACCCAGTTTGCATCCACAAAGGCCTCTATACCCTCATCTGTCATGCTGAGGGTGAGCTCAATCTCTGCTGACCCTTTTAGGTATCGGAGTGCGCGTTTGGCTGCTTCCCAGTGAATTCTTCCTGGGTTCTGCATAAACTGTGAAAGGGTGGCCACAGTGAAGGCTATATCAGGCCGTGTGCTTGTGGCAGCATACATTAGCGACCCGATAGCTCGCTGATAAGGTACGTCACTCATGGCCTGTGTTTCTGCGAGTGTGCTAGGGCACTGATCCACAGATGACATGGTGCCTGGTTCCATGGGGGTTTGGGCACTCTTTGCTTTGGTGAGGTAAAACCTCTCGACTATGGTATTGACGTATGCTTTCTGTGATAGGGTTAAGGTGCGTGCAGTTCGGTCGCACGTTACCTTCAGTCCTAACAGCCAGTTTAACTCCCCTAGGTCCGATATCTCAAAGAAGTCGAGGAGTTGTGCCTTAAAGCGGTGGATGTGGGAGATATGGTTGGCGGTGACGGCCATGTCATCTACAGACACAGTGATGACGACATGCTCATTGGGCCCTTGCTTGAAGTAGATGGCCTGGTCTACCTTTGAGCGGGTAAACTTGAGCTTTTCAAAAACTCCCACCAGCTCTTCCGCCCACTCAAAGCCGGCCTGTTTCAGGCCAGGTAAGCTCTGTTTTAACTTCAATACCTTTCCTTGCTGACTATCCTTCAGATATCTGGGCAGCGGCCTCATATAGATCTCTTCCTGGATGGTAGCATAGAGGTAAGCACTTTTGATGTCGACCTGGTGGATTTCCCAGTCCTTCTGGGCTGCCATCGTCAGGACCGTCCTGATGGTGCTCATATTTGTGGTTGGGGCAAAGGTGTCGAAGTAGTCGACACCGTATTGCTGCCTCTGACCATTTGCAACTAGGTGGGCATGGAGCTTAAGTTTCTTGCCATCTGGGCCTCGCTTCGTCGCCAGGACAAAATGGCAGGGGATGACATTAGCTCCTTGGGGTAAGTCTGTTACCTCCCATGTGCCGAGTTTCTCTAACTGACTGATCTCGTAGTCAACTGCCTCCTTCCATTCAACCACATCTGGGCCATTCAATGCCTGCTGCAAGGTGGGCTCTGGCTCGGCAGCAGCCAGGGCATGTTCTAGGTGGGTTACCTCATCCAGGAGGTCCAATTCTGACGCCTCCAGCAGGGACTCTATGGCAACTGTTGCCATCTGGCCATTCTGAAGTCTGGTATAGTAACCTGGGGCTGGCCTACTGTGCGTTACTCTCAGCTCTGGAGTAGGGATGGAGGATGGTGGCACTGGGATGTGCTGAACGGTAGGTGCGTTGCCAGCTTCAGTAACTGCAACATCGTTGTTGTTATTGTTGCTGTTACTGTTCAGGGTGGTGTTGGACTCCCCCTCATTCAGTACATCTTGGGCAACAGTCACCTTGGTAGGGGCAAAGGTCACGTTCTGTTCCACTGACACCCTCCATTTCTCCAGCTAGTAGATACGGTAACCCTTGCTCTCTGCATCCACCCCCACAAAAATCCCTTCCTCTGCTCGCGGCTCGAGTTTCCTGGCATCCAAGAGGTGGACATAGGCGGCGCATCCAAATTCGCATGCCTGTGCAAGGCTGGGCTTTGCCTTTCGGACAAGTTCATAGGGCGTGGTGCCTGGTGTCGCTCTAGATGGTAGGCAATTCTTTAACCAGGTAGCATAACTGACAGCCTCCACCCAGAGGAACTTCGGGAGGTCCTTGGTGATAAGCATTGCCCTTCCGTGCTCTACCAGAGTCCGATTTAGGTGCTCGGCTATGCCATTCTGCTGAGGTGAGTTGTGTACAGTCAACTGACGCTCTATACCATGCTGAGATAGGTAGGTGTCAAACTCTGCACTCAGGTACTCTCCCCTGCGATCAGATCAGACCCTCCGTAGGCGTACTCCCAGCGATTGATGAGCAACCCAGGCCTCATAGGCCTTAAAGGCAGTAAGTGCTTCGCTCTTGAGTCTCAAGAACTGAAGCCTCGTTTGGCGACTGTAGTCATCCGTAAAGCTGATGTAGTAGAGACATCTGCCGAGGCTTGTGGTCTGCGCTGGACCCCAGAGGTCTGTATGGACTAGTTCCCCATAGGTAAGTGCTCTGCTGTCTGTCTCTGTGGGAAATGGCCTTTTTGCTGACTTCGCCTTTATGCAGGCATCACAAAATTCAGGTTTTGAGTTGGCATCAAGTTCAATGCCTGTGACCAGTCCTTTTCTCACAGCATCCATGGCTGCCGGTTGGGACACATGGCCCAAGACTTTGTGCAATTCATTGACAGTGAGCTTGGACTTTGCTATGTGTGTGTGATGCGTCTGATGTGTGGCAATGACACTATATAGGCCTTTGACTTGGGGGATTTTGGCAATGACTCGTCGTTTGGGTGTGTGCGAGAGTATCTTGCACATGCGGCCTTTGCACAGGACAACGAGGCCAGTGGAGGTGATTCTATTAGTGGATATGAGGCTGAAAGCCATCTCAGGTGCGTATAATGTGTTTTTCAATGTGACACTGGTCTTTTTCTGACCCAAAGGTAGCTCAATCTCCACGTCGCCTCGTCCTATGGCACTGAGGGTGGAACCGTCTGCTGTATGCACATCTTGGGGTGCTATTTTCACAAAGTTCGTGAACTTTGCTCAATCTGGGCAGAAATGGGATGTCGCTCCCGAGTCTACAATGGCACCTCACCTCTCCACTGGTATGTTTAAGTCTGTCACCACACTGGCTAAGTCTGATGTTACAAAGGCGTATTGATCCACAGGTTTGGAGGATTCGGCTGCTGAGTTTGCGGCCTGCTTGGGAGGTCTCTCTCCTCTCTTTCACTGTTGATTTGGCCCTTGATTCTCCTTTCCTCCTCCTGATCTCCAGCAGTTGGTCTTATAGTGGCCCTTGCGGTCGCAATTAAAGCAGGTAATGTCCGGGTTACTTTTACTGGAGGTAGCTGACACTCTTCCCTTGCCTTTTGCCTCTCTGGCATTCAGGGCACTATTTCCTGCCTTCCAGCCAGGACGTTGGTCGCTCAGCTGCCGATGCTCGTACTCTTCACTTATCAGGCTGATGAGCTCATGCGTGGTAAGTGGTGTATTCATTATTTTGGCAGTAGCAGTGATGGACGATAGCAGGGGCTTGTATGACTCTGGCAGGGACCCTAGCACCATCACGTGAAAGTGCATGTCCTCTATATTGACACCCATGCCTGCAAGACACTCGCGGAGCCTCAACAACTTGGCAAAGTGGGCCTTTACATCGCCTCCCTCCTCGCATCTCGTCTCATGCATATGATGGCGCAAGTCTATCTGGACCGTTTGCGTTTTGCCTTCATGGATCTGGCAGATCTCTGCCCAGATCTCGTGGGCACCTTCCAGGCTTTGGACGTGCAGTAAAAGCCGATCAAAGATCGTGCTGAATATCTGCTGCATGACAAGTGAGTTCTTTTGTTGATACTCCTCGATTTTGTTTTCAAGTTCCTCTATCTCCGTAGCACTGGCCTGGCTCCTATCTTTCTTCTTGAAGACTTTTGTCTTATCATCGAGTTTGTACATGACAGGCTTCTTAGCTCTTCCAGTGGCATATCACATCAAACCTTGGGCACTTATAGCTGTCAGTGTCCTCTGCTTGTAAGTGATCCAATTTGAACCATCTTCAGCTAACTTCGGGACGTTAAACGGGGAAGATATAGTGCTGGGGAGTGTAGTATCCATGGTCGAGTCAGGGCTCATAACCTCTGGGATTATGAGACAATAAGGTGGGGAGCGGATGTGCTAGATAACAGGTAAATCTCAATCTCTTGAAAAGAACTCATATTGACGGTTAAAGTACCTAGATAACAGGTAACTAAAACACTCGTTAGCCAGGGCAAAAACAGCGACTGGTGACTAGGTACTTACATCTCAGTCTCTTGAAAAGAACTGAGATGTTTTTGCACTTGAGCACCTACTATAAGGTGAGTGGATTAGCAACAATAATAAAACTAATCAAACAGCATATTGCACAGCATAACAACATCGTCACACTGGCACATGCTATTGGCCATTCTGGCCTTGCACTCGGACCACTCTTCTTATCTCTTCTCACTCGTACCTATCTCGGATCATTTGGTCTCTTTCCTCTCAGATTGTTTGGATTCCAACACAGGGAACAATGATCATAGCATGAGCTTGCAAAGTAAGCATGCGAGTTTTGATCAATACCGTGAAACAGTCCTTGATAAGCCCTGCCGAGTGTGGTCACAGTTCATGGAAGTGTTTTACAGCAATTCAGACTGCGAGACATAATGCGAGCATCAGGAAAAATATGGTTGACTACAGGTTGCTATATAGTCACTGTAGTACCTGTAGTCCCATTTGTCAGGTCCCTTCTACATGCAGCTATGTAGACATATGGTTCACTATATAGTGCTATGGGAGTCACTTGTAGCTCGTTATAGCCAGCTACAGGCTGCTACACAGTGCAATAGATAAGACAGGCAACAATATAATGCTATAACACTCACCTGTAGCTCATCATAGCCAGCTACAGGCAGCTACACAGTGCAACAGCTAGCTACAACAACCAATCCATGCCACTGGCCGAAATTGACAAAACTGAGTAGAATTAGAGCATAGCAGACAGCAGACAGCACTACATCCAGTCCTACATCCAGCAGCAGCCTCCTGAAAGGTCAAACATTACTAATTTCTACACCTCCGCGGCCCCCTCAAGCTCTCATGCATCTCTAGCCTTGGCTTCATACTATTGAATTGCATCATCGAATATATCATCTGTGAAGCCGATGGGTGTTGCCTGAGCAGCCAGTGAGTCCACACCAGCATGGAGCCTTGCTGTCCACATCAGTTCAGAGGACGATCAATGCAAGTGGGCAGGCACATACCGAGCAATGTCAAGGATATCACCACTGATTTTACCTAGCAGTTTATAGGCAGATGTGCACTCGTTGAACCGCTGTAAGGAATTGAGATGAACAAGGTAGATTGGAGAATAAGTTGCTGATGAGAATTTTATGTCTTCCTTCACCCCAGTTATCCATTCATCGATGCAACAGTCAATCTGTAAGACCGCAGGAGTCAGCTGCAGCATAGACATCAGATTGCTGGAAGACACTCACTGCTGTGAGTATAAGTGCAAGAGTTTCGACTGGAAAAGGGTCGAAATATTTACTGTGAATCACACCCTCATCATTGCGGTTTGCAAACCACATGTCATTCACTGCAGACTGTATTAATCCAGTCTTGTAAATCCCACATCTCTTCTCCCAGTCCTGTTACTCTGTGAGTCAGACATCGAGCAACAATGGGTGAAGTTAGGATTGGCAACGCACCTTGAAAATGAAACATGACCCATCCTTGAGACATTCAGCCAGGTCACGATTCTGTTTAATGGCCACTATAGAACAGCTTGTGCGGAAGCCAAAGAATGATGCTGTAAGTGCTTGCATCTTAGTTTTGAGCTCCCCTCACACTTGTGAAGTGTGCCTTGTTATCTACATAACACATAACATCAATAGGGAAGGCATGTGTACATGAGCAAGTGACTGCTTACCATTTTGACCAAAGAAGGCGTTAGTTGGATAGTAAGCCCTGCTATTTTTGATGCCTCTCACCAGGCCTCTTTAGCTAGCTTTGTCTCAACAATAAGCATCTGAGGAAAGGGTTCGCGTGTCACAATTAGACAGCAATAGATAGATATTGCAATGACAAGCAAATCCTTTGTGACCTTCTCGAAGTCACAGGCCTTTAATCATTGGCGAGATCCATTTGAAGTTTTGCTGAACTTCAGTGATTTGGTTTCTTCATCACTGTCCTGCAGTTGATGCTTTGTCCCGATGACCTGTGGTGAAGCATCTTTGACCACCGCTTGATTGTGATGGTCACTAGTGTAGTCAGCATCATTCACAGACTCAATGTCGCTTGATTTGTGTTCATCCTCAGTGCTGCTATTGTCACTGGAGGGCACAATGGTTGCAGGAGCTGACAAAAGAGTGTTAGTATTG
Source organism: Suillus spraguei (assembly GCA_016800925.1). Classification (NCBI taxonomy): domain Eukaryota; kingdom Fungi; phylum Basidiomycota; class Agaricomycetes; order Boletales; family Suillaceae; genus Suillus; species Suillus spraguei. The sequence goes on along the minus strand of JABCPU010000038.1, from coordinate 144,733 downwards.
TAGATGTACACAACATAAGATACAGTACCTTTGTGGTACTTACTGATTGACTTTGGTGCTGAGACGGTCAGGCTCGAGTCCATACTCAGGTGGTCCTGACTGAAAGACTTTGGAGCGGAGACAGCCAGTGGGGTTTTGCTCATACTGAACATGAGAACCTGTGACTTAGATACCTTTGTAGGTACACAGCAATCTGAGAACTACCATGTCATTGTGAGTAACATGGCACTGAAAGAACAAGATGCCAACCATATTTTCTTCTTTGGTATCAATATCACTGAGGAGTTCTGCAGGCTCAATGTCGAACTCCTCGGGTTTTTTTTTGTATGCAGCATGCAGTACCTTCAACTGATGTTTTTCCATTGCTGCTTTGAAGTCTTTGTGGCGGACTTCACCTTGACGAGCTTCTAACACTGTTGAGTAGAAGGGTGTCTGTCACTTTAGAACGTTAACTTGCCGAGTACTACTTACTTCTGTAGGTCTCTCTTTCAGTTGGTCGGCGTTTGCGACCACTTGCAGTGCGCCCTGCAGTTGACTCCATCTCAGTGCATAGGTCTTTCTGGGCCTTCAAAACAGACATTTTGGCAGGCTTCTTCGAACCTGCTTTTGTGGCTATGATCAATGGTAAGTAGAAATTGTGACAACATAAGTGACAAATGTACCTTTAAAAATGCTGCCGCAGCATTCAATCAACAAACAAATTTTGAGCTTTGTTGATTTGAATGTTAAATTTTCATCTGTCCATGCAGTGTCAATTCAACAGTATAAGTAAGAGGGTTGGAATGACTTTCCTTTCAACCTTATGATCAATACTCCAGTCATATGCAAAATGACCACCTAGTAAGTCACTTCAGCAGGTCCAACACTCACCATGCACTAATTGCAATTGCAGTTCAGCCTTATCACTGTCAAACAGACCACTGCTGGAGGGCAACAAAGTCAGCACAATGTGAGATACTTGACTGCATACTCCACCATGACAAATCTGATACTCCACCAGGCCCATACCACCTCCGAGTCAACTGTTTCATGTAGTTCGTGCCCCAGGACAGGCTAAGGCTAAGGGGGGTCCAGCCCCCACTCTTGACATTCTGTTTCCATTGCAACCGTTTCATCAAACACCAGGACCTGTTCAAGCATTGCAAACTTACCTTCAAGCTCTGGTATTGGAACGTTGGGATGCAGAGATAAGGTGCTGTGATGAAGCGTGCAAAGCTCAACTATTGGAACACTTCCAGGGCCCAGTGACTCACCAACTGTTGGTGTGGGAGATGATAGCACAGCATTGGGATGTGGAGAAGAAGCGGTGTGAAGAGGCACACAAGGTTCAAATATTAGAACTCCTACTTGCGGCTCATGGTATCACTAGCCTAGTTTAGTCAGGTGTCAGTCAGGCATGAAAAGTGGCACAAGATGATGTTAGTAATAGAAAAGACGAGAGAGATGATGGTAGTAACCAAGGTCAACGAGAATGAACCATACATTTGTGGAGGGAAGATAGAAAATATGAGAGAGACAAGGCCAATGAGAAAATGAGTAAATAGAAAAGATAAGAGAGATGATGTGGTAGTAACCAAGGCCAACAAGAAAACGGGAAAAAGAAAGGCCATATTCTACGTTTGCGAGGTGATATGTGAACTCTATGTTTGTGCATGCTAGTGGTCAAGGGTTGCATAGTTCTGATTGCAAAGGAAGATGTTGAAGGGTTAGGGTTGTGGCATGATATGTGAACTCTACATTTGTGGAGGGAGAAGTAGAAGGGTTGTGTAGTTCCAATTGTGAAGGAAGATGTCGAAGGGTTAGGGTTGTGGCGTTGAAATTAAATGTTCCTGGAAAAAACCTAGTAAGTGCATGGGTGTGTTGTGGTAACAGTGGTCAAAACCATGCCTTCCTGTATGTTCTGCAGCAAGGTATGTATCAACCACACACGAAGGTCTCAACAGACACATTGCAGGACATCCTGAATGTTGAAAGCAGTGGGCATCAATGATCAAAGATGTCAAGGCAGAGGATTGGGATGCACCACCTGTTTACTTCGCCCATGATGACACTGCTCCATGTCCAGGCTGTGTGCACTCCCACCCATCTGCCGATATTGACAACAACCCTGCTCCCAGAAAAAGTTGTCGTGTTGCCATTGAGGAAGTCAAGGACGAGGATGAGACATTCTCCCACTCTGGGTGTTATTTTGAACCTCAAGGAGATGCCGGCTGGGCATTGTGTGAGGGTGAGACAGCTTTTGAAAGACATAGAAGATATCAGGAGGAAGAGGGTGAGCATGCATGGGCGCCCTTTGAGACATGTAAGTGCTTGAACATGGCATTGGTGAGAAGGAAAACTAAACTCACTAGGGAAGAGTGGGAATTGGCTCAGTGGCTTATCAAAAATCATGGTCAGACACAGACTGATAAATATTTGAAGTTACCAATAGTATGTTAAAAGTGTTGACTAAACTCACGATATTGATACCGCACAGACGCAAAACTGCATGAAAGTCTTGTTCCATAACAACCACTCTTTCTTGCAGAGGGTCAACAATCTTCCACATGGACCAGGTTGGAGTTGCAGGAAGGTTACTGTCCAGGGTAACCTTGAGGATGATAACAGAGTACCGTTGCAAGAAAATGTCAAGCTTTGGAGCCGTGATCCTGTAGAGTGTGTCAAGGAGTTAATCAGCAACCCTTTGTTTAAGGCAGATATGGTGTACTCACCTGCCAGAGCATATGTGGACCATGCAGGCCAACATAGAGTGATTGACAAGATGTGGACGGCAGACTGGTGGGGCGAGACACAAGTAAGACTGTTCAAGAGGGAGCAATGAAGAATTGGACTGACCTCGTGAGCAGAAAGCCTTGCCCAAAGGAGCCACGATGGCACCAATTATTCTATTGTCAGACAAAACCTGCCTATCGCAGTTTCGAGGGGACAAGTCAGCATGGCCAGTATATATGTCTATTGGCAACATCGCCAAGGCCAAAAGGCATCAGGCATCAGCACAAGCAACAATTCTCATTGGTTACTTACCTACAGGCAAACTCAACTGCTTCACTCCCGATGCACACTCGCTGGCCAGATACAGACTCTTTCATCACTGCATGGCTCTATTCCTCCATCCTCTCATAGCTGCTGGACAAGATGGTGTTGAAATGGTGTGCGCAGACTCACAGATTGTTGTATCCACCCGATACTGGCAGCATACATATGTCACCAACTTTCCTGAGCAGTGCCTGGTTTCCTGTTGCAAGGAGAATCATTGTCCAAAGTGTCTGGTGGCAGGGAATGAGTGAGGTGATGGACTCAACTCGGTGATGCATAATCCAGAGTCGACAAAAGATATTCTGGAAAGGCGCAAGAATGGTCAGCATCCTCCAGAATTTGAGGAAAATGGTCTACACGCCATTTATAAACCATTTTGGGCAGATATGCCTCATTGCAATATCTTCCTTGCATTCACTCCCGACCTTTTGCACCAACTCCATAAAGGAATGTTTAAGGACCATCTTGTGAAGTGGGGTGTTGATATTGTTGGGGAGGAAGAGATGGACACACATTTCAAGGCCATGCCTGACTATCCAGGGCTCCGTCACTTCAAGAAAGGTATATCGGCTGTTAAACAATGCACGGAAAGTGAACACAAAGAAATGCAACGAGTATTTATTGGCTTACTCACAGGTGCAGTGCCCAGGTGCGTGTTTGACAAGTCTTGAAGGTCATGTTTGTTGATGTTGTGAGGTGCCAGCTGTGTCTTGGTGATCGATTCTTGACTTTTCCTATTATGCACAGCTGTGAATTCACACAATGGACACACTTGGAGCTCTACAGACTGCACTGGCTGTGTTTCACACCAATAAAGATGTCCTGAAGGAACTCGCCATTCGAGAACACTTCAATATACCTAAGTTACACCAACTGACTCACTATGTTGATTCAATCACCTTGTTAGGTGCAGCTGATGGCTTCAATACCGAGCTTCCCAAACACTTGCATATCGACTTCACAAAGGATGCTTACCGTGCAAGCAACAAATGGGACTATGAAGGGCAAATGGCTTTGTGGTTGCAGCAGCAGGAAGCAGTGTTTTTGTGTGGTGCGTACCTGCATTGGGAGTCACAACAACCTCTCTTTGCAGGTGGCTCAGAGCATCATTTGTTTTGTCCTGACTCAGACTCAGACTCCAAGTTCAAAGACACAGACTCTCCCATCACCACACTGAGCTCACAATTTGCCACTGCTGAACAAGTTCAAGTGACCCACATCCTTGCAAAGGTTCCGGCACATCCTCACCAAATGGTTGCTAAAATTGTGACAGCGCATGGTGCTATCGATTTTCTCACCGCTCTCCAAACTTTCCTTCACAAGAACCTCCCACACACCACCATCATACCTTCCCTTCACAACCATTTTGACGTTTATCATCAAGTGGTCATCATAGCGCCACCTGATCAACAAGTCAGCGATGTACCAAAGCGGTGGCACATTAGAGCCACGCCAGAAGTAGTTGCATCAGGCCGAAAGCCTAGTTGCCCAGCTCGGTTTGACATGGCACTGATATCAGACAGGCCTCAGTCATCTCGCTTGCGGACTCTTGATGGTAAGTTTTTGTTGGTCACTCAAGGATCATATCTGACAATGATCTCCTGCAGGTGTGTGAGTGGCTCAGGTTTGCACTATATTCTCTCTCCCTTGTCAATTTGGAACATACAGCAGAGCCCTCACTTATATCGAGTGGTTCATGCCATTCAGACCTCCAGATCCCTCCTCCCAAATGCGACAAGTGTTGCGCTCAATGTGCCAACTCTGCCGCAATGCGGCTGTAATCCATGTTGACAAAATAGTGCATCCATGTCATCCAATACCAAAGATGGGCCAGTCAGTGGATGCGAGGTTGAGAAGTGGAAATGCATATGAGGCAGCAAGTGATTTTTATTTTAAGGAGTTCATCAATGGCGAGATGTTTGGTGTGTCTGTCATAAGTAGTTTAGACACAGGCTAATATCATGCGAGTGCAACCTGTAGCTGTCTGTAGTGAATCTTGACTTGGCAAACACCTGTAGCCACATGTAGTGCAGCTTGATGCTATATAGTACTATAAACATCTATGTAGTTTAAAGGGTGCCTATGGAGTGCTACAGTGTGCTACAGTGCTGTTACGAACTGGGGTGGCATCACCAGCGACAGTGAAAAGACACAGGCAGTCTGCTGGGAAGTTCTACAATGTCCAGATGAGGACAAGGTGAAGGTACAAGGAACGCGTTCCAAGTACTATCAAGGGTTCGGCCTCAAAGACAAGTCTAAGAGGTTCTACAAGAATATAGACTAAGGCTAAGGAGTGCTTAGACTTAGAGACGATTCAAGACGACTTAGGTTGGAGACCTAAGTGAAGGATATTCCAGGTAAAACCCAGTAAGATTAAAGTAACGTATACAGGCATAATACATTGTGCTTAAATAGGCCAATATGCGCGCACGGACCAAGAGAGATGTGAGAATGTAAGTGCGTATCCAAAGAAGGAAGGCAACTATAGTACAGATGCGTTGAGCATATGAGTCAGAGTCGTGTTACATAATATACAAAGTAAAGGAGGCAGAGAATGAATAGGGGCATGTACAATTGTAACATTACCCCCATTTTACACGTAAAGTCACCGACTTTACTCATCCTGATTAGCATAGTAAATGGGGTCGTTGCTATACTCATAGTCTTCGTCAAGAAAAGAACCACTTCTCATATACGCGGCTTCCTCAACACCAGCACGCCATTTAGAGTCCCGCTTAGCTGCTGCTTGAGTTCATTCATCGTCAAGCTGTCGTTCCCAGGAACAAAGTGCGTCGTAGAACCCGTTGTCCTTCCAAGTTAATGTAAAAGGAGGAGGACCAACTCGTTGGGGACAGTAGATAGATAGGTGGGTAGGGGCGTATCGCAGACAGATTTGACACCGGTACTTGGGGCAATTCTTTTGCCGATGTCCAACAATGCCGCAAAACCGACATTTCATGTTGTTATCAGTGTTAGAAATAGACATGTGTAAGGGTGATGGCGAAATAATGGGCTTGGGACTAGTGGATCTGGCGCGCTTCTTTCCTTTTCGCTGTGCCATATGACTTAAAGCGAAAGCATTGTCGCATCTGAGCTGCGCCTGCTGTTTAGTGGTAAGGGTGTATGCTGACATTGGGAGATCAGGGGTGGTTGCTCATTCAGCAAGGAGTTTGTCAGATGAGGAAGGTGTCGTTATGCCAAAGTCCTTTACTAGGACTGGTGAGACGGGGTCCATTGGACCGAATGATGACGGGATAGACATCGGGGGGTGAATATGAAGGTCGCAAAGTCGAGGACCAAGTGTCACCAATTCAACGACAGGGATCCCTAACGCTTTCGCGGCTGCACACTGCTCTCTGTGCAAGGCTCATATAGCCATGCGGGGTGATCATGGGAGGTTATAATGGGGGCGGTGAAGTTGGTTGTTCAATTGGAGATGGAGTTCGCAGGGAATCAAGGTCCTTTTGAGTTTGCTGTAGATCAACAATGGCTTCTTCGACTAAACTTCTAGCTGCTCTTGTTTCCTCGACCGATTGCTGGATAGTCAGTATACAAGCGTAATACATTGTGCTTAAATAGGCCAATATGCACGCACGGACCAAGAGAGATGTGAGAATGTAAGTGCGTATCCAAAGAAGGAAGGCAACTATAGTACAGATGCGTTGAGCATACGAGTCAGAGTCGCGTTACGTAATATACAAAGTAAAGGAGGCAGAGAATGAATAGGGGCACGTATGATTGTAACAAGTGCTATATAGCTGTCACCAGGGCTACGGCATTTTGAGTATTTTCCTGATGAGGACTTCCCACACAGCATCAGCAAAACCCAAATGTGAGGTCCCCCTATCTCCAGTGCTGTGCAGCACTGCACAGCATTGTATATAGGGGGACTTCCCTGTATGGTACATAAGTGTTTTGCTGATGTAGGTGCGCTACCTTGGAATATTATATGCTGTGTAGGTTCGAAAGGCTAAAAAATCGGTGTTGTGCTAATATGTCTCCTCAGTCCATCATTCACCGTCTTTGCTTCTTCTGACTAACGGTATACAGACGGTGTTCCGAACATCTCGCTGATAGATACAGTGAGTCTTCTGCACACATGCGTGCCATTCCCATCCAATCAACCGCGGTGGTCTGGGATTATGAGACGAACGGGAGGGAGCGGGCCCGCTAGATTACAAGGTAGATCTCTCGTCCGAATGTAAATGCTGAAAATACTTGTAGGATATCAGCAGTTCTTTAATCCTATCATACTCACCCCAACCATACGCGACTGCAACAGAGATGGCCATTACGGAACCAGTCAACGTTAGGTCGAGAGCATCAGCGTCAACATCCGACTGATCTCCGCGAACCTACAAAATAACTGCAAAAACGGTATGAATTGATAACGGATCGTTCGAGACTATGGTCAGAATAGGTATGGACAAGAGGCGAACTTGATAGATGTACGATCATGGCGGCCATTGCTTCATACTGGTTATACCACCGTGCAGTACTCGGATGACTGAAATGAATTTGAGGGATGATATCCGTTCCTGCCTTGAGTGACCAAGGGCTTAACATAAATGCTAGTCATGAAACATTTGCACTAGCAGAACACTTGAATACCGTAAAAGATGGAAGACCAGAAATAAACCGTCAAAGATAGAGATCCACAGATAGCAAATAGATAACCCACGTTCTACCCGTGTGCGAGCACGTGTCTCGATGTCTACAATTCGTCCTGGGACCGATCTGTCGCTTCACGAGCACGTTCTCGCTCTCTTCTTCGGTTAAGTTCTCGTATAAATGAGGTTGATGATTATCGTGAAGTTGGTGCTGATAGGGCATCAGTTTGCACAATCAAAGATAGCGTAGTTGACTAAGATACAGTCAATATAATATGTCATCGGCTAAGACTCCGAGGGCACGCTGATATGACCGCATTAAACATGTGCATGATTTATCAAACTGCACAATCTGATTTCGTAAAGCTTGATTGACGAACCTTCGATATCCTCGGGCTCTTGATTATACGAGAAGGACCGAAGGCGGTAACACTCTGTTGCACGTCATCAAAACCGAACGAGTTGTTGGGAATGACAGCCTGAACTCTGAACAAGGAGAGTTTATATTGACACAAACAGAGAGGGATATATAGGACAAGACAGATCACTCACCATAATCCTTTCAACCGTACGATGTTATCCATATCCCGCCCTCGTGCATCCGATCTGATGCAAGACATCGCACCTGTCAAGCGTACACAGCCTGATTATGTAATGATCCATGATCTATGATTGTGACCTGCTAAAAGCGGATTGGGCGAAGTGCGCTCTGACATGCAAGCAGCATAGCTCAGGTTTGCGTTCGTAAGCACGCACTTTTAGTTATTATGTTAGTACGAGTGTATCAATGCATTGCGCTCACACTTGCATTTTTCATTTTGTTGCGGCTCAACTGCACCATGTCGTCTATAATATTTTAAAGATCAAATCAAGTTTATGTTATCTTCAGAGTGCGCTACCAGTGAAGTCGTAAGCGTTCGTAAGTGTCCGTAATGCGCGCAAGTTCAGCGTTCATTTCAGTGGTTTTGCAGATGGCGGCCTGACTGGGTGTCTTTTCCGAGGTGCCATGAAAGACATCGAGTTCCCGATTCGATGATGAACCGATGACGAGTGATGGCTGTTCCGAAGTAGATCGGCTCCCACAGACAAGGTACGTGCAAGGCACCAACACACACCAGGACTTCAGTCACTGGTATTTGGCACGTAAGGTATTTTTTAGGGGAAACCGTACAGACTAGACTAGGGCCGCACCAGTGCTATACGCCATAATTCGCAATTTTACGATACATGTACTACTATAATTTATGTTTCCTGTCTCAGGCTAGACTTGGAGCACACTGTAGTCGAAACACTCGTGCTCTATTCACTGCACGAGAAGTACGAGACTCGCCCTAACCGCACGGGGTAAGGTTGGAGTGGCAATAAAGCACTTGCAGTAGCTGCTAATTACCTTGATTCATTTCCACCAATGGTCTCTTTTACTCCCAAGTTCAATCTCTTTTGTGTTAGTTTTTTGTAGGCTACTCTGCAATGCACAATTTTTCTTCAAAGAAGATCTATTTGATTTCAGCAAAAAAGATCTACATCATGCAGTAAGAAGACGAGAACCCTGAGCAACTCTGGGTTCGTGAACACAACAGCGCGTGAGACGAAAACGCTGGCAACTTGAGTTCGAGAACACCACAGAACGTGAGACAAGAATGCTGACGAGTTTGAATTTGAGAAGGGAGAAGAGTCGTCTGGAGGAGGGCATGTAGTGACTAATCATGCTGTCGGATCTTTCCGAAGAGAGCTAGAAGCACTCTTGCAGCGTTCAGTGCCAGTCTGAAAGGGCATGGTTTTTTTTACGAAAATGTTAATACAACGATAAATTAAACTTCGACGCGGCAAAATGAAAACAGTGTCGTGTCGATGTCAAAGTTGAAATCGGATTTCGGTGCTTTTGAGCATCCAAATTCATCCAAGTAATCACGTCCAAATCGGCCTCCAAATTCCTCAAGTATATGGAAGGATGACAGGGGTAAAATGTAGGATACTCGGCTTAGGGCCGAGGAGTTGCTGGGGTATAAGGTTGACTGAGTAATTAAACCCAGAGCCGATCTATTATTTCGGAAACAGTGACTTGTGCACTCTGATCTGATGCAAGTTCATCATGTAATTATCGTATCCTGTGCGGCGGTTAGGATGGACTACATAACTAGCACTGTTTGCATCTTGTCTGCATCATTCTTTGATCATAATGTCGTCTAATTCGACCGCCCCAGCTACGGGTTATGTTGCAGCTATCGTTCATACCGCGCAGCAGTATGCCGCCGCCTCCCCCGGCAGAGCACTTCTGTTGGGACTTTTCTATGTCCCGGTTCTCAGTGTCGTACTGAACATCCTTAAGCAGCTGGTGAGCGTCTAACAATCTTGTTTGCGTGTCTACTCATGCAATGTCGTCAGATTGTTCCTCGAGATCCTTCATTGCCTCCAGAAGTGTTCCACTGGATCCCTTTCATCGGGTCCTCCATCTCGTACGGTAATGACCCACTCAATTTTTTCTTTAAGTGCAGGGAAAAGGTATGGTCGTGTGACATAATGTACATATCTCACATCTGACCCTCTTCTTCAGTACGGTGATGTCTTCACATTCATTCTATTCGGACGCAAGGTAACCGTCGCACTCGGGGCTAAAGGCAACAACTTTGTCTTGGGTGGTAAATCGACTGCGTTCTCTGCAAGAGACGCTTACATGGTACGTGCAATTGTTTTTATATCGCAAATGTCTATCTCAACCATGAATAGCACATCACCACTCCTGCTTTTGGTAAAGACGTCACATATGATGTCCCAAATGAAGTTTTCATGGAGCAAAAGAAGTTCATTAAAGTCGGTCTTTCGACTAGAAGCTTCCGGCCGTACGTGAGCATATTCGAGCAAGAGGTCGACAACTTTATGTGCAGCGACAAAGCATTCATCATCTGGCAAATGAACGATATCAATAAATGGGGAAGATTCGATGTGACAGATGTCATGACCCAGATAACTATTTTGACTGCCAGCCGGACTCTGCAAGGTAAAGAGGTCAGGAGTGGTTTGGACAAATCAATCTCTGAGCTTTACAATGACTTGGGTGGAGGTTTCACCCCGCTGCATTTCATGTTCCCTCACTTGCCTTTGGAATCTTACCGCCGTCGGGACGAAGCGCAGAAGATCATGAGCCAGTACTATACCGACATTATCCGCAAACGCAGAGAATCTGGTCACTCTGTAAGGCATTTGCATTAATGAGATCCCGCCAACGTTCACCATGAATCCTATAGGATGAACCTGATATGATCTCCACCTTGATGAATCAAGAATATCGTGATGGCAGACCCTTCCGTGACCATGAAATCGCGAACCTCATGATTGGCCTTCTCATGGCAGGACAGCACACTAGCTCCGCCTCAGGTTCATGGACACTTCTTCACCTTGCTTGCAATATCGAAGTTCAGTGGGTCTTGTTCGCTATCGGCGAGCTAACACATACTGATCATCATGATAGGGAAGCACTTTACCAGGAGCAAGTGGAGCATTTCGGCAACCCGGATGGTTCTTTTCGTCCGATGACCTATGAGGGCTTCCGCAAGCTTCTAGTCCTTGATTCCGTCATCCGTGAGACGCTTCGCATACACCCGCCTATTCACAGCATGATACGCTACGTTTGTTCTGATGTCCCGATTCCCGCAACTCTCGCTGTCCCCTCCAAAGGTGGTGTTTATGTCGTCCCAAAGGGCCACTACGTACTTGCTTCTTCTGCCGTCAGCCAGGTTGACCCCCGTATTTGGGTCAACCCCATGACGTGGGATCCGACACGGTGGAGTGATCCCGAGGGTGTTGCTGCTCAGGCATTCAAGGCTTACTCTGATGAGCACGGCGAGAAGATTGATTATGGTTTTGGTGCTGTGAGCAAGGGAACTGATAGCCCGTACCAACCGTTTGGTGCTGGGCGCCATAGATGCATCGGCGAGCAGGTGCTCTTGATTATCCACTTTCTGAGGTGAACTTGGCTGATTTTTTCAATAGTTCGCATACTTGCAACTTGGAGTCGTGATTTCCAGTATCATACGTAAAGTCGAGATTCGATTAGATGATGGCATCACAGAGATCCCAACACGCGACTACCATGTTTGTCTGTTTAGTTGATCACCGCCCATGAGTATTGCTGACCGCCGTTCCATAGACTATGATCACGATGCCAAAGAAACCCCGGACTATCTGCTACAGACGCAGGAGATTTGATTAGAGGATGTGGTCCACCTCTATTGACACGCTGGATCAAATTAATGCTCAATGTCCTGCTACTTATGCGAAGTGACTATTGCTGCGCGGCTTGAGTTAGAAGAGGAAATATGCAAGTTTGTATTCAGTGTATAGAATTTCTTTTGTGTATGTAGTATACTTGTTGTCGTATGCCCTGTCCGTGGTACATTGCATATGTCAAATCCGCATGTTGCTTTGCGTCTGCAAAACGGACCTCCGTCTACTTTGGGGATTCCATATTACTAGTGGTGGTGGCATCAGTGAATGCGATTGGGCAAAACCGACGCGGGAGTTGGTAGTATCGAGCGCAGTGTAAAAGCACTGCATGAATACGTAGCTAAGATGAAAGTCATAGATCCATACCCTTGGCCACTGCGCGTGCCAATGTCGCAAACGACGAGATATATGGAACGCCTCGACCACCAATGTTGATGTTGAGATAACGATGCTAAATTTGGGCGTCAGGGGTGAGACTGTAGGCTTGCTGTGCAAAATGGTGAACAAGGGGTGAGGATAGAATTGACGTACGTCGCCCATATGGAAGTTCAAGTTCTGTAAGGCACCGTACTGATCTTCGGAAATAGTTTAGTCGTACGATCGTATTCACCGCCGGGTGGCACTGGAGTGGTCGAGGACTTTTTTGAGGTCCTGGCAACAAGCCATCTTTCAGCAGTGGTATCAGGAACAAACAGACTTCTACCAGTCGCTAAGATCTTGACAGCGTTACCCACTGAGATCGAGTACGTGAACATCAGCATCGGGGAAAGATCTCTACTCAGTCCGCAAAATGCTTTTGTACGACCTATATTTACTGCGCAACCGAAATAAGTACCACAACAAAACCTGGAACAAATTCACCCACTCTCTGTACGCTATCCACTCATCGCACATCAATCATGTCCAGCATTTCCTGCGCTACACACTACTGCTAGTTGACACATGGACGCGCTCCTGAAAAGCAATTGAAGTCATAGCGGTTGCTGTATCAGAGTTAGCCACGAGCTCAGCGTGATATTCTCGAATACCGAGGATTAGGCGTGGTCCTAGCACGAACATTTGCACCATTTCAAATATCCCAGAGAGACCAAGATAAGTTTGAGTGCCCATGGAATCTGCGGTATGTAGAAGTCAGCGATAGACCGGCATACCACCGAGAGCGTCGGAGAAAGTACTCAAACCGATCCGGAAGCAAGAGAAAGCCAAAAAGCTAGCACGTGCAAAACTTCAGTGGAACAAGAGAACCACATTCACATTACGATCTCACCTTGCAAAGTAACTCATCCAAACTGCAAGACGCAATGCAAGGACCTTCCATACAGTCCCAAGTATCCAAGTCAAGGAACCCAGGGATGAGGAATATCCCGCGAAGCTAATCATGCACTGATAAGTGCCGGACAGAACGAGTCACTCTAGTATTTGTCAATAAGCCTGATGTACTTGAACATTTCAATTAAAAGCTTACCCCCTGAAATCTGCATCATCATTGTGGCGATCACTACATTGGCGATTCTGACCAGAAAGATGATAACGATAAATATCAGCACCTTTCTAGATCGCTGATACATGGCATGCAACCGAGCGATCATGATGACTCGCATAACGTTTCAGTCAAGTCAATATCACGGAGATGTATGGCTTACTGCCCAGTATTACATTCACCAACGTCACCCATCCAATCAAGTGTGTCGTTTGTGATAAGGCCTCAACCTATAACACAACTCTAAGCGAGTTGGCTGCCCTGATAGTGATGTTAACCTACCTCTTGTCCGAACGTAAATTCTAGAAATACCATAATATCTTTTCATACTTAATCTTTGAACACTGCAAAAGATCGGAGAACTGTGCGTCATGTCGGGAACTTGCGAGCGTAATCTTTGAAGTATCCTTTCAATATTCGGTTCTAATAGTTGCTACAGTCGAGTGAGGGGTTCGGCCTCGGCCCACCATTGATCCAATGTATGTACACGAGAATGGCGCCTTCGACCTCGCGGAAGACCTTGTTAGTCAGAATATACAACCTTTCTTCTAATTCATGTACACGCTGATTAGTACAAATGCAACCAAAAGTACATACATGCGTCGTATCCAATCCCATGAGTGACATGTGTAGCGACGAGGACAGTCACACGAAGAAAGTTGGAAGTTGGACAAAGGGGGAAAGCGCGTTTGTACAGAAGAGGGCTGCTGTACAAAAAGGAACGATCAAATGATATGTACAGGAACGAAGGCAGTGGCAGTAGAAACAAACGCAAGGACGAATAGGCAGTGGTTGTACGCGCTTTAAATGCGAAGTTAACGAATCTGTGATAACTCCGGTTTTGTGGTTCATTAGTGTGTAATGACGGGATGGGATAGACGCACTAGAGTAAATAGTTCTATCAAGGTCACCGATGAGCTTGAGGAGCGAATGTGTAGCCAGTTGGGAGAGGGAGACTGATGTTCAAGAAACTGACTACGCGTTTCATGGCACGAGTGAGTGACAGTGGCCGCTTAAAGAGGAGAATAAAGCAGTGTGCAACAGTGTCAGTGCATTATTACACACAATGGTGAACGAGCGTATGACTCTGGGCATCCTAAGAAATAAAGAATGAAATATGGATCATCTGAGTCAGCATATACAAGATATATGAGATGCCCCTTTGACGATGGGAGAACTAAAAAGATCAGTCGGAAGTAAAGGGATGGTAGGCAGAAGAGATGGGAGGGAAGTCAAAGTGTGACCAAGGTGGAGGCGACGCGAGCAGGAGGAAAACTAATAGTACGTACTAATTATGTAAGAAGCAACCAGCTGCGGATTTAGTCAATCAAGGCAGGGACGGATATCTCATTTTGATAATGCAACTTGCAAGCACTGGATGCTGGGATACATAAGTGTTCGCAATGCCCGAAGATCGCTTTAAGATATAACAAATTGAGAGATATATGGATTTCAATCTACTACTAGTACAGCTAGACACCAAATGCTACGGCTAGTGTTTGGTACAGTTCTTTGTCGGCAAAGTTGTTGAGAAAATAATCATGTTGACGAAAAACATAAGGCTTTGTACATTTTAGGTATAGTCTTTTCCTGTACGTGAGCACGACCTGATCTATACTAAATCGAACGCTGCTTTTCGAGCGTTGCCACACTCAGATGCTGGTATAAGTATATGCCATTACTACACGTCTACCAAGTTCATCTCTATCCGCATTTCCATTCTCTACCAATATGACCGTAGTCTCAAATGATCCTATTTGGTGGCCGGCCATTAGTTCATATCGCATTTCCAGCTATTTTGTAGGTTCGTGGAGAACAGTCGGATGCTGAAGTTGAAGTCTAACCTTGCGATTCACAGTTGCCGCCTTTGTTGCACTGCTGTATGACTGGGGTGAGCATGATACCATCAAGGAATTGCTGATAGACTACAAGTATTTCCAGCACTTACATTCGGACAAGAGGTATGTCGGTGCTATGACTGGAGCAGCTATCTCGCTAAGAATGGTTTCATAGGTCGAATTGGTTTGGGTGAGTGGAGTTTTATGTAGGAGGAACACATACAAAAATACACTTCATTCCAGAGGCAACACTGGTCACTGATGACAGTGCTGTATCTCGTTGTATGTACATAGTTTGCCTGTCACGATTATCATGTTGTACTGACTTGAAGTATCTCAGGTGCGCTACCTTGGAATCTCATATGCTGCGTATGTTTGGAAGGCTAAACAATCGATGTTGTGCTAATCATCTATCTTTCATAATTAGCGTGGACATACTGCGTATGTCTTCTTAGTATATTCACTGTCTTTGCTTCTTTGGACCAACAGTATACAGGCAGTCTTCCGACCATCTTTCTGACAGATACAGTGAGTCTTCTGCACGGACGCCTGCTATTCCCCTCCAATTAACAGTGGTGCCTCAGGAGTGAGTATGATTCTTTACGAAATTTTGATTCAGTAACGACCGCCACACTATGCTACCACAGATGTGAGTCTGTTTGGCGTGTGTGCTACCCGAGGCTGGTCACTGACTGGATTCCTCAGGCCGAATTCTGTTCGTCGTATGGATTTGGACCTATGTCGTGCTATTTGCAATGCTATGGGGTGAGCTTAGCACTTGCGAGAACTCAGTGATATTGACTCGACTGAAACATGCTGCAAGTCATCATCATTACTCGGTTATATGCCATGTATCAACGGTCCAGAAAGATCCTGATATTTCTCGTCGTCCCCTTCCTGGCTATCAACATTTTTAATGGAGTAGCAACCATGATAGCAACATTGTATGACTCAGAGGGTACACTTAATTGTGGATGACAGAATGTACATGGGGCTGATTGACGAATACCAGAGGAATTCATTCTCTCCGGCACATATCAGTGCTCGATCGAGTATGCGGAAGATGCCTTACTTCTGGATTCCATTGCCTGGATCCTTGGGACTGTGTGGGAGGCCCTCGCACTGTGTCTCGCAGTCTGGGTTGCGGTAAAACACTTTCGTGAGCTGCGACGACATTCCCCAGAAGGGATTATCAGGGACTGTTTCACAGTGTTGATGAAAACTCACATGCTTTACTTCATGGGGTGAGTCTATATTGTGATCATTGTTCCATTTTTTTCGCTGAAGGGTCGGACATGCTAGTTTCCTTGCTGTTTCTTGCCTCACTTTGATTCTTTTGTTGTCCCCAACACTCCTAACGGTATGTCGATCGTTCACTTGCATTTCCATGTGACTACGGTTCATCACATCTATAGAGTCAAAATGCTTTATATTTGACTGGTTTGCTTCAGATTTTGGAGGTCGTGCAGATGTTTGTACTAGGACCCCGTCTAATCCTTGGCATTCGAGAATATCACGCTAAGCTCATGGCTGATTCCGACGCAGCAACCATCATGACCTCAATCGCTTTCCAGGAGCAGGTGTATATATCGAGCGGTCGTGGTATATAGCACGGTAGATGCTTGATGGAGCTAATGGTTATCCAGTGCTTCGCAGCGGAACTGCAGGAGAGTTCATTTTTATTGATTCCCACTTTGATATCGGTATTACTTTAAGCTATGTGATATTCTGAAGTAGATTTGAGTTGAGACATAGGCCTGGATAATGTTTTGGTCGTAGTATTTAATCGAGTAATTTACTATGCGTTCTGACGATGTTTGACCCAGTAACCTGGATGTCCCAGTGGTGCGCATCTGTTGCTCGTTCGTGTCATGAACCGCTCAGCTCACGCTCCCTATTTATTAGTTTCTTGATCTTATTTATATAATCGGTCTCTGCGTCTTGTTTACTCATCTTCTTGTGCGTTTCATCCCGACGGTAGTAGGGAATATAAAATCCAACGAGATGAAACATCCATCCAGGTCGTTATAGAGCACAAAGAAATATTTGTCTAAACTACTCCTGACGTCCTTGCCTTGTGGAGTCCGGCTGGCAGTTGAAATAGTGATTTAGCCCATGATATCCGTCACATCAAATCGTCCCGATTCATTGACGTCGCTTATTTGACAGATGATGAATGCTTAGTCGCTGCGCATGAAATCGTGGACTCCTTGTTCGAACATGCTCGCATACGCCCGAAAGTTCTCAGTTGAAAGG
Organism: Suillus spraguei; assembly: GCA_016800925.1. Lineage (NCBI taxonomy): Eukaryota > Fungi > Basidiomycota > Agaricomycetes > Boletales > Suillaceae > Suillus > Suillus spraguei. The sequence continues at coordinate 127,289 of JABCPU010000038.1, read as the reverse complement.
CCTACTTCGACAAACTTCTTGAACACTTCGTTGGGGACATCATATACGGCGGTCATAATGTGCGACTTGTAGTTGAGAAAGATACTTGCGAGGGAAAAACAATTGCACATACGTGTAAACGTCTTCTGCGGAGGACGTAGTTGATTTACCACCCAAGACAAAGTTGTTGCCTTTAGCGCCGAGTGCGACGGTAACCTCGCGTCCGAGTGGAGTAAATGTGAAGACATCACTGTACTGGAGAAGAGAATGTGATAAAATTATGATATGAGATATGTATGCCACAGAACCGTACTTTTTCCCTCCATATGAAAAAATTGAGTGGAGCATTCCTGTAAGAGATGAAGGACCCAATAAAAGGGAACCAGTGGCTTCTGGAGGTAGTAAAGAATCCAAAGGAACAACGTGGCAACATTGCATCAATAGACACGCAAACAGAGGTTGTTGGATGCTCACCTGCTGCTTAAAGACTCGGATGACACCGTAGTATGTATCTTATTCGGGCCTATAGAAAACTAGTTTTTGTTCAAGAGGCCACTCTGGCCAACAATTTGAAGAGCTTGGAAGGCGCTGTCAGCGACAATCTAGTTATCTGATCGGCCATGTTTTGATCCATAAATGCTTGTAGTGATTATGGCCGATGGATAGTCGGAATCAAAATCGCTTGCAACAGTACAGATGCACGTGATCGTGTCACTCCAAATGCGGATCTCAACAGCTTGAAGTTGCTATGGTGGACGATAGGTTACAGCTCGATTTGCCGATATGCCGCAACTTATTTTGAAGTCCGACCAATGTGTGTTCCGAACTTTATTGGTATGTACCTATTCACGCTATGGTCCTGTCACATGAATCACAAATCAGTTCTACGCCAGTCTGCGGCGACTCTGCGCGCCGTGCTCACTGAGGTAGATCCGCAGCTGCTGGCGAGCATTACTATTTATATCACAACTTTAGCGGCGAATGAATCCATCCTTCGGATTCCTTCCCTGAGCTCACTGAGCAACCCTTACCCTCCAGGATATGCGACTCACTCAGGCTGCGCAGTGCTTCATTCCCGCTATGACAGTAGTTGGTGTTGTGTTTCTCACTGCGTATGTTGATCTTAATCCTCGACTGTGTCTTTAGTTGTGGACCCTTCACTGATATTCCTACTGTTATTTATGTCAACGATGAGTCGGGATTTCTCCGTGCTATCGTCTTTTCTACATGACTGCATTGTGTTGCGGTTTGTTTCTGATCATAATGGGGTCATCGTGGAGTTGACATGTGGTCCTGCGCGCATTCCTACTATCGACAGTTGGTATAATTCTTAACAGACATTTCGACCGGTCTGTCTAGCCTGAAGTATATTCCCACTGTCTTTTCTCCTTCTGCCGCATCCCATATGGCTTGGAGACAGCATGACAATCATGTATGGTCTCATTACGACGATCAATATTATCACGACGGCTTGCAAACTCTGTCCGTATTTGTACTGACCCTTGTTGCCCCCGTTGTGTGCAGAAGAGAGCAGAGATTCGTACGAAGACTGTTGCTCTATGGAAAGCCAGACCACCGTGCTCTACTTCCAAGGCTTCCACTTCTCAGAACCTTCCTAGTAAGGTAAGTGCTTGCATTGGTTTCCGAACACCCTGTGCTAATGTGTCATGTAGATTTATTCCCGCTACCATAAGGGAGTGGGTTATATCGTGTTTTATGGGACATCATTCAAATCGATTGTCTTCCTGCGTCTGTTGCTCTTGTCCTTGAATGGTATTCTTCTCTCGTCTTCTTCGATTGCTCGTTCGCTCAGCCATTTGGGCCCAAGTTCGCGTTTCGCTGAAATCCCCATGGCCTCAGTGATTTATTGCCGTGCTCTCACTACCGATGTTGAGTTCGAGGTCGCGTGAGGTCTCGATGTTATGTTAGGGATGAACTGCATTGCTGCGTGACCACCGTTTTGTGGGAAGATGAGACTCCCGTCTCCAATCCTCCATGTCTGGCCTTCAAGGTGGTGACAGTGTTTCACTGTCCCCATTTTCTAGTATCTGCTCATTTCTTTCTGGGTTTACAGAAACTCCGTGTATACTTAGTGGTAATGTCAATCACATTGAACTTGCTGCTAATGATGGTGAATTAGAATTATCTTAGCGGGCAGTGTCAATCAGGGGCCCCATAGGCTTTCAACTTCGGATGAGTCGTCAAGTGAAAGTTAAAGACTTTAGCCTGGTTACTACAACAGAATTGAAATCTGTTTCTCTTGGACTACGCAGGTTCGAAACCTGCTGAACTACAGTTTTTTTCTATCAGAACGCACTTTGACATTCATTCATGGACGGTTTCTTCAGAAGTTCACCTCAACTGGTCTCAGTCAGGTGTTGCCACAACAGAATCAAAATCTGTTTCTCTTGGACTGTGCAGGTTTGAAACCTGGCGACGACAAGGTTTTTTTCTATTGAAACACACCTTGACATTCACTCATGGATGGCTTCTTCAGAAGTTCATCGTAACTGGTCTTAGCTAGGCGGTTGCCACAACAGAATCAAAATCTGTTCATCTTGAACCGTGCGGGTTCAAAACCTGCCGATGACGAGGTTTTTTCTATCAGAACCCACTTTGATGTTCTCTCGTGGTCGTTTTCTTTGAAAGTTCACCGTAGCTGGTGTTAGCCTGGTGGTTGCCACGACACAATCAAAATCTGTTTCTCTTGGACTGTGCAGATTCGAAACCTGCCGACGACAAGGTTTTTTCTATCGGAACACACCTTGATATTCACCCATGATGGTTTCTTTGGCAGTTCGTTGTAACTAGTCTTAGCCTGATGGTTACCACAACAGAATCAAAATCTGTTTCTCTTTCCAGTGTAGGTTCAAAACCTGCTGATGACAGCATTTTTTTTATCGGAACACACCTTGACTCATGGATGGTTTCCTTAGAGGTCCATCTTAACCCCTGTGCAAAATGTTGATGTAACATTGATATTTACTCCATGGCGAGTCGTGCCTTCGGACACGTTTGAAACTAATTATATTGTGCTCTGTGTAAACCCCCTCCTCTGAGTCCCCTCACTACCTTGATTGCAGTAGATCGCGTAGCCGGTGAAGCTTCATTGTCGTTACACTGCCTTGGATATCTATGAACTGACTCGCAAACTTCAAACTCAGCCTCTGTTGGTTGTTTCTTCGTGTATTCCTGAGCAGCTTCAAGGGGTTCATACATTGATAGGTTCTCAGTCAAATCGCAAGGCCTGCAGGCTCTGAGCTTCACAATTCTTTGTCTGTAGGAAGTGTTAATAACGTGCTCACGCTGCTTCCCTTTCGTAACCGAACTGACAGCGAGATTGTATACCGTGTGACCCCCGTCTAAGATACTTATGTCTTATGCACAAACCTTTGAAGCCGGAATTCATCACTATGCAGCTCAAGACACGGAGCTCCGGGGTCGGGGATTGGCAATGGCGATATGTAGTAGTAACCACACTCGTGACTTTTTGTGACACAAAATTATATTCAACTTGAAATTAAAACAAACATTGATCGGACTTCAAAATACGTCGCGGCAAATCGGCAAATCGAACCGTAACCTATCGTCCACCATAAGTTGCAAACTAACTATGAGCGAGAGAGACCCTGGCGGGGCGATATGACCGCATGAGGAATGATTTGTTGTTTTTCACATGGCACAGGCTGATTTTGTAAAATTTGATTCAAGACTCGAGCCTCAGCGACGTCGTCTGGATGCTGGGGCTCTTGATTGTGGCGGCCCATATATGGACCAAAGGCTGTTGGCATGTCATCAGAATAGAACGAGTTGAGAGAGTAGCTCACCCATGCTATTCAGCTGCCAATATGCACCCCTTGAAATGAAAGCGATGCAAAATTAATCTAACCATAAAGACCTGAGCGTGATGCAGCCCTTCGACAAAGCTTGCCGTCTTATACAACGACCCAGGCGGTGCCCAGATGGATCATCATCATATGATTTAAAAACCATTTTTTTCGACGGAGACGAAGAAAAGGTGAACTCGCCAAAGTGCCAGGGCTGCAGAAACTAAGTGGGGCTCAGGTTGCCGCATCTGCTGACTCGGATGAATACAACGTACCTTTGACAACATTGTAATGTCTTGTACGACGAAGGTTTCGTTGCTTTGTAGACTGTAGTGAAGGTCAGCTGCAGATGGTGATGATAGTTATCACCATGTGTGCAGCTGGCCGCAGATCAGTGCGCGGCGCGCGCCCGGCACAAGCCCATGGCATACTTATAAGATACGGAAGTGGGTAAATTTTACGTTATATATTTAGCTCACCTTATGTAAGTGCTTGCAAAAGTAACTCACGTCATGTCCCCATAAGCACTAGACTACAGTACTTGACACTTGTAACTGACAGCAGGGTGGCATTGAGCATTAATTTACCCCAGTGTGTCTTTTAAGTATTTGCGTCTCTGAGGTTTCCGAAGTCCTGCACAAGAAGGCTGATAAATAGAGTGCGGTGATCCTGGCTTCCACAATTTTCGTGATCCAAGCACTGGATGGTGATATCGGCGCTCCCTTCTCACCCGCACCCGCATTCTCTATCAATATGACCATAGTCTCAAACAATCCTATTTGGTGGCCGTCCATCAATTCATACCGTATTTCCAGCTATCTTATAGGTTCGTGAAGGAGCCTGAGCAGTCGGATGTTGAAGTCTCAATCTAACCTTGACTCCGGTTCACAGTTGCCGCCTTTGTTGGACTGTTGTATGACTGGTGTGAGCATGATAGTATCAAGGCATTACCGATAGGTTACAATCATTTCTAGCACTTACATTCGGACGAGAGGTATGTTGGTGCTATGACGGTATGACCGCGGAGCAGTCATCTCGCTAAGAATGGTTCCATAGGTCGATTTGGTCTGGGTGAGTGGAGTCTTGTTTCAGAGGAACACATGAAAATACACTTGATTCCAGAGGCAACCCTGGTCCCTGATGACAATTCTGTATCTCAGTGTATGTAGCTTGTTTATTGCTGTTGCCATGTTGTGTTGACTTGAAGGCAACCTAGGTGCGCTACCTTGGAATCTTTTATGCTGCGTACATATGTTCGAAAGGCTAAATAATTGGTATTGTGCTAATCATCTATTTCTTATAATCAGTCTGGACATGCGGCGTATGTCTCCTTAGTACATTATTCATTGTCTGTCCTTCTGACCAACGGCATACAGGCAGTTTTCCGACCAACTCTCTGACAGATACAGTGGGTCTTCTGCACAGATGCCTATGATTCCCTTTCAATTGACCGCGGTGCTCTGTAGGAGTGAGTATGGCTCTTTACGAAATTTTGGTTCAGTAATCACTGCCACACTATGCTGCCACAGATGTGAGTCTACTTGGAGTGTATACTACACAAGGTTGGTCGCTGACTGATTCGTTAGGTTGGATTCTATATGTCGTATGTATTTGGATATATATTGTGGTTGTTCTACTGCTGTGGGGTGAGCTTGGCACCTGCGACTCAGAGCTCAGTGATATTGACTTGACTCAAACATGCTTCAAGTCATCACCATTACTCGGTTATATGCCATGTATCAACGGTCCAGAAAGATGCTAATATTTCTCGTTGTCCCATCTGTGGTTGTCAACATTTTCAATGGAGTGGCAACCATAGCGGCAACGATGCATGGTTCAGGGGGTATGCTTAATTGTTGATACTAAAAAAACGTACATGGAGCTGATTGATGAAAACCAGAGGAACTCATTCTCTCCGGCACCTATCAGTGCACGATCAACTATGCGGAAGATATCCTACTTCTGAGTTCCATTAACTGGATACTCGGGACTGTGTGGGAGGTCCTCGTACTGTGTCTCGCAGTCTGGATTGCGGTAAAACACTTCCGTGAACTGCGACAACACTCAGCAGGAGGGATCATCGAGGACTGTTTCACGGTGTTAATCAAAACTCACGTACTTTACTTTGCGAGGTGAGCTCATATTGTGATCATTGTTCCCTTTTCACTGAAGTGTTGAACGCGGTAGCTTTGTCGCCGCTGTTTCTTGCTTCGAATACAATATTAAATTTTCTCCAACGTCCTCAACGGTATGTCAATCTTTCACTTCCTCTGCATATGAAGTTCATCATAATATAGAATATATATAACATGGACACTCAGACTTCTTATGGCTTGCTTCAGATTTGGGTGGTCGTGCAGTTGTTTGTGCTAGGACCCCGCCTGATCCTTAGCATCCGAGAATATCACGCTAAGCTCGTAGCCGATTCTGACGCAGCGGCAGGCATGACGTCGATCGCTCTCCAAGAGCGTGTGTATATATCAACCGCCAGTAGTATAATGCTCGATGAAATTAACGTCTAGTGCTCTACGAGGAGTAGGGGAGATTATTATTTTTATCTATTCCCACTTTCGTGATGGTATGGATCTAAGTTATATGATATTTTAAAGTAAGTAAACTTTAAGGAGATATAAATCTGGACAATGTTTTTGCCGTAGTATTTTACTTAACGTCTCGACTCTATGATACGCTATCCAGATGCTGGTTTTCAACCAGGTTGAGTGTTGTCGCAGTTCGCACAAGTATTTAATAATGATCCATGCTGCGAAACACAGTGCAAGGAACGGAGGCTCTGAGTAATATAAGAACAAGAGCGAGAGTGAATGCGCCGTGATTATACACTTTTGAATGCGAAGTCAATGAATGTGCGATGGCTCCAGTTTCGTGGTTCATAAGTAATGACGTGATGACGTGATGAGATGGATGCACCGGTGAATCATAGTATATATATCAGAGTCGTCAATGAGCTTGAGGAGCAAATAGCCAGATGAGAGGGATAATTTCGAATTTTCACAATCTGAACCCACCCCAAGGAGACGCAGAGACAAAAATTGATGAGATCCAGAAACCGAAAAATAAGGAGTGCGAGCTGCATGACACAAGCAAGTGAGATGCGCGCACGGTAGAGATATCCATGATATCAGTTTAAACATTATCAGAACCCATAGCAAATCGCTTAAGCAAATACTACAACTAAAACACTGTCCAGACCAATGTCTCGCCGAAATATAGTTCGGAACACTACATAGCTTAAATCAATACCAAGACGAAAGCCGGAATAAATAAAAGCGAATTCTTCCGCTGTTACGCTGGGAAGCACTAGACGACCGTCAGCTCTATCGAGCATTTACTGTGTTATACACCACGACCAGTCGATATATGCACGCGCTCCTGGAAAGCGATTGAGGCCATACTGACTGCTCCGTCAGAATTGGCCACGAGCTCAGCGTGATATTCTCGAATGCCAAGGATTAGGCGGGGTCCTAGTACAAACATCTGCACGACCTCCAAAAACTGAAGCAAGCCGATATAAATCTGGAAATATAGGGAATATTGATCCTATAGAAAGGATGAACCGTGGTCGCATGCAGAGGCAAGTGAAAGATTGACATACCACTGAGAGTGTTCGAGAGAACAGGACAATGAAAGTGAAGCATGAAACGGCAACAAAGCTGGTATGCCCGACCCTTTAGCGAAAAAAGGGAACAATAATCACGATATGAGCTCACCTCGCAAAGTAAAGCATGTGAGTTTTCATCAACACTGTGAAACAGTCCCTAATAATCCCTCCTGCCGAATGCTGTCGTAGTTCACGGAAGTGTTTTACCGTAATCCAGACTGCGAGACACAGTGCGAAGACCTCCCACATAGTCCCGAATATCCAGGCAATAGAATCCAGAAGTAAGATATTTTCGGGATAGTTAATCGAGCACACATGTGTGCCGGAGAGAATGAGTTCCTCTGGTATCCTCAATCAGCCCCATGTACATTTTTTGTCATCCGAAATGAAGTGTACCCCCTGGATCATTCATCGTTGTGATTATGACTTCCACTCCATTAAAGATGTTAATAGCCAGGAAGGGGACAATGAGAAATATCAGTATCCTTCTAGACTGTTGATACATGGCATGTAATCGAGCAATGAGGATGACTTGTAGTATATTTCAGTCAAGTCAATATCACTGAGTTTTCGCAAGTGCCAAGCTCACCCCATAGCATCACAGATACCACAAAATACGTCCAAATCCATAGGACGAACAGAATCCAACCTGACCAATCCAGTCAGTGACCAGCCTCGGGTAGCACACTCCAAACAGACTCACATCTATGCAGTATAGTGCGGTAGTCGTTAGTGAACTAAAATTTAGTAAAGAATCATACTCACTCCTGGAGTGCATCACTGTTAATTAGAGGAGGATAACAGCCATCTGTGCGGCATACTCACTGTATCTGTCAGAAAGATGGTCGGAAAATTGCCTGTATTCCATTGGTCAGAAGAAGCAAAGACAGCGAATGTACTAAGGAGACATACGCAGCATGTTCATACTGGTTATGAGAGATGGACGATTAGCACAAAATATATTATTTAGCCTTTCGAACACACGCAGTATGTAAGATTCCAAGGTAGCGCACCTGGGATACTTCAAGTCAGCACAATATTACAACCGCAAAAATAAGCTACATACACCAAGATACAACACTGTCATTAGGGACCAGCGTTGCCTCTGAAATTAAGTGTGTTTTTATGTATTCCTCTGACATGAGACTCTACTTACCCAGACCAATTCGACCTATAAAACCATTCTTAGCGAAATGGCTGCTCCATTCATAGCATCAACATACCTCTTGTCCGAATATAAGTGCTGCAGATGCTTGTAAGCTATCAGCAGTTCCCTGATTTTACCATGCTCACCCCAATCATACAGTAGACCAACAAAGGCGGCGACTTGGAACCGCCATCAAGGTTAGATTAGCTTCAACACTCGATTGCTCTCCACGAACCTACAAAATAGCTTGCAATATGATATGAATTGATGGTCGACCACCAAATAGGATCATTTGATACTATGGTCATATTGTTAGAGAATGGCTGTAGATAAGCCTGAGAGGCGAACTTGGTAGATATATGACGATCATGATGGCGCCCAGTTGTACTAGTTACAGCACGGTACCCATCTGGTATTTGGATTACCACAAAGAAATCGAGGGGATGTCCATTCCTGCCTTGATTAGCCAAAGTGCTCAACGTAAATGAGAATGCCCAGGAAATGTACGACTCCAGGGCTACTTTACGGAGGAGGGGCCGCTCAATTCTAAAAGTTCGACTTTTGAGCCTAAGCGTCGCTAAACCTGGACTTGTACCCTAAACCTTACGACGCGCGGCGCTAATATTAGTGTAGTAAATTATATTCACGAACTATATGTGATATGTTCTATGAAAAGAGTCAAGATTCGGGAAATTGGGCTAGTGAGGGCTAAGAATACGAACGACACAAGGTTTGGAATGTACTTCGAAGACCGTCACTGCTTGTAGATAACTTAAGGGCTACCCTGGAGTGGGCGAGATCCCTGACTTTTACACATAAATGTTGAACAGAAACTTTGAATATCGTAAATGACGGAAGGCCAAGTTACCAACGCCAGGTGGAGATCCATACGAAACAAGTTCTAGTACCCGCGCGCGAGCACATATCTATCTGTCGCTTTATGAGCGCTCTGCCTCGGTTATTGTGATTTATACGTAGACTCAATTACTGCGGAATAAAATAGAATTAAATAAAAAAGATCTCGTGCCGCTAGGATGAATTTGCAAAATAGTATTTTCTGACTCTAAATCTGGGCCCGGATTAATCAGATTAAAATTGACTATATCCGTTTTGGGCCAAACTATGCGCTGAACAACTCAGGTCCCCGCATAGTGCCTTGTCCTGACATCTTCGAAGTTTTGGGATCCGTATCAGCAGACTGTGCAATCACGTATAACTGCGACCAAGTCAGGGTACGAGTTGAGCAATACCGTCGTGCTGAACCCAATCTCTCTGTATCAGTCCACCAGTTACCAGTCGAGTTTAATTGCAAGTAACACGCGTCCATGTTCATATGATGAGTCCTGACTGTCAAATCACTTTCCCTACTCGCCAGCCGCATTCGCAAAGATAGAAATATTAATATTTTCACAATCCCCAAGACCTCAACCTTCAGCTCCAGGGTCTGGAACATGATCGTCTTCACCACCAGCACCAACTCATCAACCATTCCTTGATACCATAACCACATGCGTATCCTCCTCACGGACTTCACCCTGCACGTCCTTGATCTGACCCTACTGTCAAGTGGTTTTATTCCGAGATCCGTCCATCATTTGTTGGCTGTCCGGAATATAGATCCGATGTTGACATCATGACCCTCAGGCTCATGTGTCAGTTGACGACGTAGCATTCATTCTTGTTATCGAAGGCAATCTATGTACTGAGCCCACAATGGAAGAACATGTTAGGGACGATGATTTTCATACCGCTGTTTTTATCCTGCCATATTAGGCAGACGCTAGCCTCAGCCTCCTAGCTTAGCCAGTTGACAACATGTCAAGAGAATAGAAACGATGTACGTTACTTATAAACATTTTCCAAAACAGACACGTACGTCCGACATACTGAGTAAAGGCCAAAGCGTTTGATGAAGCCTGCTGTTCTTTCCTCGAGTACAACAGAAGATCGAGCGTTTAAAGAAATCGAGGGCTAGAAGACCACAAAATATTTGGGTTACGTGTCCATGAGCATAGCACTTTAATGACACGCTTGAAAGCTTTACCGCTTTAGCGACGGGGATGTGGATGGTTGTGGTCGGAGTCCACATTTAGAGTGACGCGATCACGTGCATGAGAACCTTTAATCTGTCGCGACTTTGATTCGCGTCCACGATCTTGTCTTGCCCTTGACTTTTTTCTACATACTCATCGTCACCGACAACAACACCGGATCTAATCACTGCAAGCATTTATCAATTCAAACATGGCCGATATCACAGACGATTGGATCGTTGCCGACAGCGAGGACGAAGACGCCTTACAACCTCTTCAAATTTCCGACCAGAGCAGCCTCTTGAGCGAAAACTTGTTTTCTGCAGGCCCGGAAACGATACTACAGCGTAAGGAATTCTTCATGCTTTATGTGCTCTATCGCACGCTTACTGGACACGATTTTGCAGCGTCACTCATTCAGACTGCCTCACTTGTTACCAGTCAAGCTCGGACTCCCCAACGAGGACATGAACCCCACGACATAAGCAACGTGTCTCTGTTTACGCCACCTCCAGGGTATCAAGACTCTGATCCACCAAACGCCTCTCCGTCTCTCCCCCGTGGCGCGGGAATACTTATACCGAAATCTAAACCGCGTCCACGTCCTGTGCCGCGAAAGTCTCGAACTACAAACACCATATATGACGACTTCATCAAAGATGATGAATCTCGTTTCTCTGGCTCACTCATCGGTTCTGCATCTGCAATCCCCACTAGTGCATTGACTGCAGATAGCATCCGCCCTCCAACCACACCGTCCGCTGTCTCAGAACTCATCGAGGAGGTCGATCCTGTGTTTAGCATTGCCGACAGAGCCAAGACGCGCACTCGGAAGACTCAGGCCAAGAAACCGACTTACGCGCCTGTCAACTATGATGTGATAGAGTTAACATCCGACTCTGACCTCGACGAACTATCCCTCAAACCTCCACGGAAGCGGCAGAAGTCCCAAGACAAGTCCGTCAAGCCAAAGCCGAGACCAAAGCCTAAACCCAAGCCGAAAGCTAGGACATTGCCTTCTCCCAAGGTCACTGAACAAAGCATCATCGATACTCAGCCGAGCGACATCGTTATTTCTGCACCGCAAGAGCCAGCGCTTTCGGTTCAACTGCCTTCTATATCACACCTACCATCTTCTCTTCCAGCGTTACCTGACTTGTCTTCTCCACCCTCATCTCCACCCGTGATAACTGGCAAACGGAAGAGGCTTCCCCCGCTTTGGTCAGAGGTTCCTGAGGAAGAGATGGATGTGGACGTCCCCGCCGTTTCGTCGTCTTCCATTATAGCACCTCCTCTAGTCTCTGCACAATTGTCGCCCGTCGTCCTGCCAACCGACAACTCGCACACACTTGAAGAAGACGACGAGGATGCAGATATTGCTGCTACAAGCAAGGGTAAGAAAAAAGTCAAGCCGTCTTCCCGGGCAAAGGGGAAGAGAAAAGGTCGGAAACAAGTTGACGAGGTCGAGCTCGGCGATCTTGCACACAAATCCCCCTTGGATAAGCCAGCTGCCGGTAACAATACTCTCGAAGACGATGATTTTGTTGAAGAGGCGCCGAAAGTTACTTCGAAGAAGAAAGCACTATCAAAACGCACCCCCACTGCAAAATCGAAACCGAAACCTAAGAAAAAGGGCAAAGGGAAAGCGGTTCTCTCAGACAGTGACAATGCGGATGACGACGACGCCCATCGATCGAGGTCACCTAAGCAAGGCAGTTATTTGCCCGAGACTGAAGACTCTCGAGAAGACAGCCCCAAGAAGGACTCTGAAGTCATCGCAGCCCCTGAGACAACCAAGGTACTCTATTTTTATACTTTTTAATATCCTTCCTCACATTCTTCCCAGAAGCTTTCCCCACAAAGCGTAGCTGCCCCACCAAAGCAGATTCCATCCACCACTCTCAAGTCACGGGCGCTCACGATCAAATCCAAGTCGACCCCAATGTCAGAGCTCATCCGGCGCGTCAATTCACAACCAAATTCACCGTTCTCAAACGGGCCTTCCTATTCGCCATTGGTGAAGTCTTCGCGAACGATGCTTTCGCGGATTGCGCCGCTTCACCCCAACCGACGGACCCCTCCGCCACCGTTACCGAGACCTCCCCCGCCGAAAAAGAGCAAGAAGCAAATAGAGATGGAGGAGCGTATCGAGGAGGATTTGTCGGAGACTGTTGAGGGGTGGTCGTGTATGACTGATGAGGAGAGGAGATGCTTGCGGAGAGCGCGAATTGATGCTGAATTGGGTTATGAATGATTCCGAGTTTGTGTATTCTTATTCCTTATCATGCCGTTTGCTTTTTTATTACTATGTATTGTGCAACTTTATGGACAGCTTGCTTTCGAGATGTTCCTCAACTTGACATCAAAAATTCGGGGCCACTACATTCAATGTTCAAATGTCAAACCGTGGATTGGCGAGAGGATAGCGTTATGTATTGTCATCTCCGTTGTAAGCTAGTATATACCTAGAGTCTAGATATTGTCGCTCTTATAACAGTCTGCTCAGCTGCACTGTACTAGCCAGGTACAGCGTACGTACAAGCCAAGATCCGAGCCTCATTATTCTCCCCTCCTGTGTCAGGGTCAAAGTTGTCCCAGTGGCTGAATTACATAAATTCATCATCATCGGAAACTACGTGGCATGTCGAATGCAGTGGGTGTCATTGCACAGCTCCACACTAAGCTTACTATGTATGGTATCCTTATCATAGATACGAATAACAAGGAGGGTGACTTAAAATCACGACTCAGAGGTCTCCGTGCACTGTTTCAAGTTGAAGTGGGTGTTGGCAGTCGGCACAAGTGAGTTGACATCTTGACTGACCAAGTCTAGGAAACGATCAGTGGTGGCCCATCATAAGCTTGTCGATGATTGGAACGGCAAGAGTTCTCCGTGTCCATCGGATTAAAGAATAGTCGTATTTTACCACGCCCACATCCACTATCTCGTGCAGTGTTTGATTGTATTCCGCAACCAACTTTGATTCGATCAAAGACCGTCGGATCGGCTTCCCCGTCTACTTGACTCCATGCGACATCACTTCTCCTGATAGCACCCTGGCTATAACGGCCACAAAAGCACTGCATGATGCTATATCATCATACAGTACTGAGCACGAGCACCAATCGTACACATCCCCCTGACGTTCGTTGCTCTCTCACATCATTCATCCTCCAGCAGCATGACCGTGGTTTCAAATGATCCCATCTGGTGGCCGTCCATTAATTCCTATCGTACCGCCAGCTACTTTATAGGTTCGTGAATGCTAGTCGGGCAGGACTTTCTTGATCCAACCTTTTTGCAGTTGCCGCCTCTGCTGGGGTGATGTACGATTGGGGTGAGCAAGATTGCATTGAAGAACTACTGATACTTATCCTCTTCGCATTCCCAGCATTGTCATTTGGACATGAGGTGGGTTTATGCCATTACTGGAGCAGCTTTGTCGCTAAGGAGGGTCCAATAGGTTGATCTGATTTGGGTGAGCCGAAGTCCCACATTATAATAACCAATATTTGATCTGTGGTAGAGGCAGCACTGGTCCCTCATGACTGCTCTGTATCTCAGTGTATGTAGCTTGACACAAGTGCTGTCGGCGAGTTTTACTGACTTGAAACTTTCACAGACGCGCTATCTTGGAATAGTTTACGCGGCGTAAGTTTGGAATGCCAAGCAATCGGCACTATGCTAATCAATCATATCTCATATCAGCATCGGCTTGTTGAGTATGTCTCCTGATATACACCGCCGTCTTTGTCTCGTCTGATCAGCAGCACACAGTATATGTTCCAACAATCTCCTTGACAGATGCAGTGAGTATTCCGTACCGATGCCGGTCATTCCAGTCTAATCAGCTGCATTATCATATAGGGGTAAGTGCTTAACCACCACCTTGGTTCTGTATCATGACTTCTACAGTTGTGAGTATGGGTGGAGTATAGTGTCTTCCGAAGCTGATCATGAACTGGATTTGCCAGGTCATATTGTGTATGTCATATCAAATTCAATGATCACAGTCGTAAATGCAATATTAGGCGGTGAGTTAGCATTTTCCCTAGTGATATTGACTTGGCTTAAACACTATGCAAGTTATCATGATCGCTCGGTTGCATGCCATGTATCAACGCAGAGAAATGCTGATAGTTCTCTCTGTCATCCTCCTAGCTGCCACCATCGCCAATGGAGTGGCCATGGCAGTAATAACGATACATTTGTCAGAGGGTAAGCTTTAACTACAGATGAAAGACTTAATGTACCAGGTTCACTAATGAATAACAGTGGAGCTTGTTCTCTCCGGCACCTACCAGTGTTTTACCAGCTTTGAGGGCGATGCAGATCTCTCTTATGCCATGTATTGGACGTTCATCACTGCATGGGAGGTCCTCGCACTATTTCTCGCAATCTGGATTGCTGTAAAACACTTCCGTGAACTGCAACGACCATCGACCGGATGGATTGTCCGTGACTGTTTCACAGCGTTGACGAGGAGTCACTTGGTTTACTTTGTAAGGTGAGCTCATAATGTGAATGGGTTTCTCTTTGTCGGCTAAAGTTCTGCGCGCGCTAGCTTTGTTTTTGTCTCTTGTTTCAATTTCGGTTATTTATCTCCAGCTATCTCAGCGGTATGTCAATCTGTCTGACCTATGCACACAACCGCAGTTCATCAATATTATAGGTTCCATATTCGCTCGAAAGCCAGATATATCCTGGTCTCACTCAGATTTTCTTACTTGTACAGTTGTTTGTGCTGGGACCACGGTTGATACTCAGTGTTCGAGAATACCACGCTAAGAGCGTGGCCAATTCTAATGCAGCATCCGTCATCGTTTCAGTTTCTTTCCAAGAGCACGTGCATGTGTCAACCAGCAGTAGTGTGTAACATGGGAAATGTTTGCTGTCATCTACACTTGTCGGGTACTCTACAGGGAACAGGACGATTAATTTTTGTATCGTGGTACTTACTTATGCATAATTTATTTCGTGGGACAAAGACACAAAAGTATGGAAAGCCAGACCACAAGGCTTCTACTTCTCAGAACCTTCCTCGACTGTTCGAAAAATGATTTTATTGACCTTCAGTCATAATGCATGTGCAGGACCTTCGGCTGCAAGAAATATATCTTGTGAAAACAGACGATGAAAAAACATAGTACTGATTTGTGCCTGCAAAGTATAAACCATGTCGAGACGCAATGGCTTCCAGAGAAGATTTGGTTTGGACATATGCATACGTTCCACCTTGGTGAACAGCGACTGCGATAATTTAAACACACCCTCGCATGTGCCCCGATGGCAAAGAATGTTTGAAATACCAATAAATTTCCCTGCCTGTAATGTTCTTCTTGATCGCGAGTGCATTCCAAATACTCTGCAATGGTTCACAGATCAGCGCCTGATATTGCAGACACGTCCACAGACATCAATTCGTCTAATATGCATCGATTAAGCCCGAAGAGAAACTATATACACCCTGCGGCAGCCTCACAAGTCATGACACAATGTAATCAGTGTTTTGAACGCATATCCGAAGGCACGACTCGCCATGGAGTAAATATCAATGTTGCAACAACAATTTGCACAGGTGCGAAGACCAGTCAAGATGAACCTCTGAGGAAACCATCCATCAGTGAATGTCAATGTGTGTTCTGATAGAAAAAAAATGGTTGTCATCGGCAGGTTTCGATCCTACATAGTCCAAGAGAAACAAATTTTGATTCTGTTGTGGCAACCATCTGGCTCAGACCAGTTGCGGCGAACTTTTAAAGAAACCATCCATGAGCGAATATCAAAGCGTGTTCCGATAGAAAAAAACCTCGTGCTCGGCAGGTTTCAAACCTGCACAGTCCAAGAGAAACAGTTTTGATTATGTTGTAGCAACCACCTGGCTAAGGCCAGTTAGGTGAACTTTTAAAGAAACCATCCATGAATGGATGTCAAAGTGTTCCAATAAAAAAAACTCGCAGTTCAGCAGGTTTCGAACCTGCGTAGTCCAAGGTGAAACGGATTTTGATTCCGTTGTAGTAACTGGCCAGGCTACTACCACTAAGTATACATGAAGTTTCTAGAAACACAGAAAGAAATTAGCAGATATTAAAAAACGAGGACAATGAGATACTGTCACCACCTTGAAGGTCAGACATAGAGGATTAGAGACGGGAGTCTCGTCTTCCCACAAAACGGCGGCCACGCAGCAGTCCAGTTCATCCCAAACACAACATTGAGACCACACGCGACCTCGAACTCGACATCGGTAGTGAGCGCACGGCAATGCATCGTTGAGGGCATGGGGATTTCAGCGAGACACGAACTTGGGCGCAAATGGCCGAGCGAACGAGCAATCGAAGAAGAGAAGAAAAAGAATGCGATTCAAGGTCAAAAGAAACGGACACAGGAAGTCGACCGATTTGCAGTACGAGATCCCAGTGGTAAAACATGATATAACCCACTCCCTTATGATAGCAGGAATAAATCTACATGACACATTTGAATGGTCGCACAGGGTGTTCGGAGGCCAATGGAAGCACTTACCAAGTTACTAGGAGGGTTCTGAGAAGTGGAAGCTTGGAAGTATGTAGAACACGGTGGTCTAGCTTTCCATACAAAAGACCCTATCGCGTAGTAGCAGGATTCACGTGATGGTCCGTCGTACGAGAGATCACCCACACAATTCTGCAATTTCAGCGTAGCAGCCTTTCCGCATAGCATAAACGTGTACCATCATATGTGGGTTCCTGCGTTACGCGTACCACTGCCAGTGGTCGCTATGGTAACTTGAGGCTTGGTTGGGGCTTAATCATGGTTTGTCACATAATAGAACTCTTAAAGAGGAGCACTTTGAACAAACGTAAGCCCTCAGCCTCATCATGGCCCTCTTAGCCTCGGCTATCCTACCACTATTATACGTCCAGTTTGGTTACTCACTGCCAAGTCTCAATGGCACCAGTGTTGCTACACTCGACATCGGCGACTCTCCATCCAACAACAATACCAGAACCTTGCGGGAAATCATCTGGAGTTGTGCTGCAACTCTGTTCACATGCACATGGACTGCAATTCACCCAAGCATCCCGGGCATGGACGAGGAGAAATTCGCTGTTATCTTCGTCGCATAGGCATCATGGTGATCGCACTCATCGCCCCAGAACTCATGAGGCCACTGCACAATTTCCAAGTGTTCAAAACACCACAAAGACATTCAATTATGCCTTTCATGCGCAACTTCTTCGGAAATTTCAACATTAGATGGAAAGAACAGTTCACATGTGAGCGCTCCGCATGTTGCAGGCCGCAAGTTTAGAGGTTGGCTACCTGCTCGGTATTTCAGTGCGGTGACTAACTTAGTTCAACGGATGTCTCGCAGGATGGACTGTTACTCATGGGTTTTTCACGTGGATGGGTGGATTCATGTTCTACTTCAATGACAGTCATGATGTCACTCTAGGCGCTACAAATCGAGGAAAATATAGTAAGTGTCTCTCGAGGAAAATCCCTGCTAACATTCTCTGAGTCCCTTGACCTTCCATTGTCTCCTCCGCTTCTGTCAATACAAGGCGACATGCATGTTCAAGGTCGCTTTTATGATATTACCTCAACCCTTTTGACAACCTTGCGTCTCTCACATTCCCATTCAGCCATCAGCCCCGTGTGCCTTCATCATCTGGATTCTAATGGTGAGTCTTTCAAATAGGTTTCGATGCCGATATGGCAATGCCAGCCAGTTTACTATTTTATCCTCGATCATACCATCAGAATTGGTCATAGGGATCTTACTGAAGAGAAAGATGAATCCGGGAAAGACAAAGATGAAGATAGGAGAGTTGTTTTTGCCTCTCAATTCGTGAAACATTGGATAGGGATTTGGGAATGACGATCATAGGAAGGATGGGTTGGCGATGCGCTGGCACCATCGTTACCGGGGGTAATAATGACGACTCACTTGGTTGACTGCTGTCGTAGCTGTATACGAATATATAACTACTGTAAGTGGATCCAATAAAATCGAAGTGTCATCCGAGATTTTTTTTACAGATTCACTGCAGGGGTATCTTGGGACCTTCTCTGGATTCTTTATACTAGGGTCATGGGGGTATTGATGGTCACCAAAGCTCGACGTGGTTGAATAGCCGATAGGCACTTATCGATCGGCTTTCCCAATATGCTCGAAAGACACGATTCATCTACATATCGATTCACGCTCTCTGGTCAATTCTTCCTCATTTTATCAATCATACCCGCCGACCTCTCAACAGTCTGTCCACTCCTCGATGCGCCCTCCATTTACGTGTCTCTTGTTTATCGGCGGTGCGACTTCGGTGTCCGACCTTGGAATGCTTACGAAGTTTTATCAATGGCGAGCATTTGTAAATGGTGATATTGATTGCGAGTTTACCTGTTGGACAAACTTTGACGTTGGGACATGTTGTTATGCTGAGTTCCTTCACGATGTAGATCTCAGGTGGCAATCAGTAGTTCGAAAAGGGATTTTATATGGCCTTGGTTCCCTCGCATAGCGATAAAGAACAGTACTCAGCACCTAAAATCTTCTCACATTCCCCTTCA
This sequence comes from Suillus spraguei, assembly GCA_016800925.1. Lineage (NCBI taxonomy): Eukaryota > Fungi > Basidiomycota > Agaricomycetes > Boletales > Suillaceae > Suillus > Suillus spraguei. The sequence continues at coordinate 108,127 of JABCPU010000038.1, read as the reverse complement.
TATCTACCTGAGCCCATATTGGTATCACATCCTCACAAACAATGCGTTGTCCATTTGTCCTCGCCGCTGTTGCTGCTTTGGCAGTATCAATATCTGCCACTGACGCTGTCGATGAGAAGTGTCCTACTGCCTGCTTTCTTAAAAGCCAGTGCCAAGTCTGCGCTGATGGGGCGCTTTGTGTGAGTATGAGCAATTTGTAGCTAACCCCATAACTCACCAGCGTGGTAGATCTTCTTTGTATGCTTCTACTAGTGCGGCGGTGAGTGGTGTTTCTGCCTTTCACATCTGTGCAGCATGGCTGATGACACGATGCATGAAGTGATTGGATACCCAACTATTGGAGTAGAATAAGGATTTTGGTGGCAGCAGAGGCGAAGTTTGGGGTGATCCATGACACAGTTAGGAAGTCTCCCGGTATTAGGGTCTTTGCAAGTTAAGAGTTTGTACAGAGCCGGTTCTCTGCTTAGCGAAAAATAATTGAAGGACGAGATGCTCAGCGTAGATCTAAGATAGGTTGTCGAGCGGCTGTACGATTTTGTCAAGTAGCCTCAGTTCAACTTTGAAAGGGTGGACTGCCATGCGACTTCAGTACTTGCTTCAAGTCGGAGCACTAGGATCTTGGCGGAGCACTAGGTGCGAATAACATACGATATCGCACTCTAGTGGGAATCCATAGAGGTGAGATTGAGTGGAGTGTTAATGTACAAAGCATGGGAACAAGATCGAAGGTCCAAGGAACAGCCTGAGTATGAACGAGAAAGTATAATTGCATAAAGAACCGCATAAGGTATGTGTAAGCTTGGGGGCTCATCGGAGGGGAGGTCTATGTACAATATCATGCACACTGATAAGCATGGCCCATCATGCATGAACTTGAATTCTCATACCATCTATGTCCCGAGTACCGGTAGTGTACATATGTGATCTTTTAATGGAAGGTTGTGACAGTGTTGGGGGCAGAAATATTTTAGGGCGAGTTCTACCAGAAAAAACGGCAGAAAGGCGATTGGCGGCAATTTTGTTGAATCTGGCCAAACTAACTCGCCGAGATGTTGCAAGCTTTTGTAACCAGTGATCAGCATAGCAAGGAACAACGAATCATTGTAATTCGGATGTAAGCCCATAGCATTGATAATATGAATAATGTCGTGTTCACTGATGGGAAGCTTCTGCTGAACAGGTTGTGATAATTGCCATTTACAACCTTGCAGTGTTCAAAAAACAAGAGGTGAACACCATGATGCTCGTACCTCAGGAAACATGAATTCGAGTTTGTTTGCGATACCTGAGAGATAGGTATCCACTGAATGGGGTTCAATATGGTGCAATGATGTAAGTGGCAGAAAGCAACGAAAGAATTAAGATGTGAGTCATATGCGGATGATGTCGAGGGTTCAATGGCAAATATAATTGCAATAGAACATTCATAAAAGAGGCATTCTTCCGTCCAGGCCTCCCTTGTGGGTTGCCTGGACCTAGCCGACTGTGTAGTCATTTTTCCGTTGTTTTAGGAGGTTTGGCATCAGGGTCTTCCAGGGTCTGCCAGAGGTGCCAGGGGTCTTGCCTGGACCTTGAGGCACTTAGGTACATATAGCTAGTGCATGTCTTGTAGCTGTTCCTTGCCCATTCCATCAGCCTTGTCCCATCTGCTTGGTCTGAGCCCGTCGGTCCCTCGTCAGTGGTCCCCTCTCCACCATTACCCCCAGTGCATTCCGAGGGGGTTCAAAGTCATAAATTTGCACATTCGGCGCATAGTCATATACATGTTCATTCTGTAAATGTGACAAAGCATCAGCAACGTTGTTCTCCTTTCCACTAATGTGTCGATGTTACAGTTGTACGTGCCCCTATTCATTCTTCATTATCTTCCTACTTGTATATCATGTCACATGACTCTGACTCATATGCTCAACGCATCTGTACAATACATGCCTTCCTTATTAGGATACGCAGTTACATTCTCACGGTTACTTGGTCTGTGCACACATATGTACATATATAAGCACAGTGTACTTGTAGTAGACTCTTTACTTTAATCTTACTGGGTTTTACCTGGAATCTCCTTCGCTTAGGTCTCCAACCTAAGTCGTCTTGAATCGTCTCCAAGTCTAAGCACTCCTTAGCCTTAGTCTCTATTCTGCAGAACCTCTTAGACTTGTCTTTGAGGCCGAACCCTTGATAGTACTTGGAACGCGTTCCTTGTACTTTCACCTTGTCCTCTTCTGGACATTGTAGAACTTCCCAGCAGACCGACTGTGTCTTTTCACTGTCGCTGGTGACGCCATCCCAGTTCGTAACAAAAGATTAAAGTCCATTTTGATCGTGACTATCCAGTCTTCAACCCCGAACCCTGATTGCTTGGATAAGCAGATTAGCATACGCGTACGCTAAACCGATTGTCAAGAGAAGCCCTCTGACAGAAGACAAGCCCTAACGAACAGCAAGACAGCGCGTGTAGGCATTGAGAAAGTATAACTCACCAGACGAATCACCAACCATGACGACCAAAGAATTGAATACAAGATCGGCCAGCCAAAAGCTTTTGATGGAGATCGCGACAATTCCCTGAGTTTATCCAGTCATGTAACCTTCACTTTGACATCAAAAAAAGCTTTACACTACCGACAAGCAAAAGATCATCTTCATAACATCCTTCATGACTGAAAGGAATGCCAAATCCTGGAAAGAGCAATTCCTTGACCATGCTCAATCAACCGACACCTCTGGACAAAAAGTTGGTTATGGAACAATGGTCGATTTTATGAAAAGCTTCAAAGAAGCCTTCGACCCAGTGGATACCAAAGGAACCGCACTCACTAAACTCAGAGACCTCAAACAAAGCGGAGATCTCCACACTTACATCGCCGACTTTGAGGCACTTGCAGCCAAGGCTCATATCAGTGACAATGCGACGAAGATCCAATTCTTCCAAGATGGTCTAAATTGGGGTATCCTTACAAAGCTTTTCGCACTAGGAGATGTTTCAGAAGTATTCCGAGACATTGTGCTGCAATGTGTTTCCATTGACAACTCCCATTATCGTCTTCAAGCCATGAGGACACGTCACGCTCCACAACAGAAGAAGAAGAATTATGGAAACGCACATTACATCCCTAATCGTGATTCCAACACAATGGTGTAGATCGAATCTCCGACACGGAGAGATCCGAATGCATGAAAAAGGGACAATGCTTTGGATGCAAGAAGACAGGACATCGTATTCATAATTGTCCTGACAAAAAGAGGAAGACCCCGCTCTGACAAACTGAAGTCGAAGAAGAAGAAGACAATGGGGAAACTGTAAGGCGGATCGTCGCGGATTTTGACTTGGAGAAACAAAGACTCGACGTATGTTTCTCCCAAAGTATTACTAAGACTTGTACGTGCTGTAGGTGAAAGAAAAGAACTTCGTGTCCCTATCACCCTTCACTCGCGTACTCGCTTGAAATCCGTCGATGTTACGAACTGGGGTGGCGTCACCAGCGACAGTGAAAAGACACAGTCGGTCTGCTGGGAGTTCTTACAATGTCCAGAAGAGGACAAGGTGAAAGTACAAGGAACGCGTTCCGAGTACGATCAAGGGTTCGCCTCAAAGACAAGTCCGAGAGGTTCTGCGAGAATAGAGACTAAGGCTAAGGAGTGCTTAGACTTAGAGACGATTCAAGACGACTTAGGTTGGAGACCTAAGCGAAGGAGATTCCAGGTAAAACCCAGTAAGATTAAAGTAAGGAATCTACTACAAGTACACCGTGCTTAAATAGGCCAATATGTGCGCACAGACCAAGAGAGATGTGAGAATGTAAGTGCATATCCAAAGAAGGAAGGCAACTATAGTACAGATGCGTTGAGCATATGAGTCAGAGTTACATTACGTAATATACAAGGTAAATGAGTAGAAAATGAATAGGGGCACGTACGATTGTAACAGTCGACACCACCGCCGTCATTGATTCAGGAGCGGCAGGAACATTCATCTCCGAAGAGTTTGTGAAACTCCATCAAATCACACGACAAAAACTCAAAACACCATTTCGAGTTACTACAGCAGATGGAACTCTTATTAAAGGAGGACCAATCACGCACTATTGCATGCTAGTGGTCAAAATCGATGAACGAACCATGTATGGGAAGTTCAATATCACCAAACTAGGAAGAAGAGATCAAATCCTTCTAGGGATTCCATGGTTACGTGCAATGAACCCAAGTATAGATTGGGCCACTGAAACACTAGTCCTCCCTAGGACAATGAAATCAGACGAAATAGAAATCGATTTGGACAGCAATCGGAAGGAGAACGGATTACCCCTGCTTTTCAGTCACCATCCTAAGAAATGGCAACACTCTCAGCTTCTGAGATCACTCACGATTCCTATTCCTAAAGAACCTGAACCGGAAGTACAAATGCCATGTACTATTGACCCTCCTCGCGTACAACTGCTGCGAGCAGTATCACCAATTCCTCGCGCAGAAAAGCGCAAGAATGAATCCGAACCTGAGCATAGGGTCGGACAAGAACCTATTGAACAACGGCCAATAGAAGAACAGAAGTATGGAAAAAGAAAAGCAGAAGAGGAGATCCCCGGACGAGATACCAATGTACCGAAACTATCCAAATTCTACGTCCCTCCGAAAACTCTTCAAGATACTCCTTCAACTTCAATTGAAGAAATCCCCGATAAAGAAGAACCCGTGCCCTCGTTGATCCCAACAGAGGATGATGACCAATTCAACACAATGCAAGATGTCTGGCATGCGCCAGAAGTACGTGAAATTTCCTCCTATGAACTTGGAGATGGAGAATTTCTTGTGGAATATGATACCGATGGAATCAGCATGAGAATTATTGAAGAAGTATCCATGGACATGCCTCTTACACATGATGGAACTTCCCGACTCGAACATCTTTCCAACTACTCCACAATCTCCCTTCCTCCTCCAAAATACAGTAACAAAGCCCAGGAATTCGCCACGGACGAGAAGGAAAAGAAAAAGAAATCCTTCGAAGAATTGGTCCCGGACTATTTGCACGACTTTGCAGACGTCTTTGCTAAAGACAGATTAAATAAACTACCCCCCGAACGCCCTGGTATTGATCATCAGATTGATACTAAACCCGGTTTCATCCCTCGTACATCTAAGGTCTACCCGCTATCGGAAAAAGAACGTGCTGCGGTCAAAACATTTATCGATGAAAACGTTGCGAAAGGTTTTATCTCAGAATTGAAGTCACCCCAAGCCAGTGGTTTCTTCTTTGTGGGAAAGAAGAGTGGAGAATTGCGACCCTGTCAAGATTATCGCTACATCAATGATTGGACAGTCAAGAACGCCTATCCGCTTCCACTCCCTATCTCCCTTGTTGCACGCCTTCATAACACACAGTTCTTTACGAAAATGGATATCCGGTCTGGTTATAACAATATTCGCATCCATCCCGATGATCGCTGGAAAGCTGCTTTTACTACGGAATTCGGCCTCTTCGAACTGAACGTCATGTTCTTTGGCCTCTGCAATTCACCAGCAACTTTCCAAGCATACATGAATCGCACCTTTCAACAGGAAATCAACGAAGGATGGATGGTTATCTACATGGACGATATCCTGATCTTCTCTACAACAATGGCAGAACATCGTGAACGAACCAGACGGGTTTTGATGAAGATATGAAAAGAACATCTGTTCTTGAAACCGGAGAAATGCACCTTTGATGCAGAAGAAGTGGAATACCTCGGAATGATAATTCGCCCTGGACAAGTTGCTATGGACACCGCCAAGACCAAGGGAATCTCCGAATGGCCAGTCCCGAAATCTGTAAAAGATGTTCGGTCATTCCTCGGCTTTTGCAACTTCTACCGCACGTTCATTTCCCACTATTCTGATGTCGCCCGACCTCTTATCGACCTCACAAAGAAAGATAAGGCCTTTGACTGGTCAACTGAATGTATGGACACCTTCGAAGAACTGAAATGATGCTTTACATCTCAACCAGTACTCCGTAATCCTGATCCTTCCCGACAATTTGCTATTGCTACCGACACTTCGCTCGTAGCAACTGGCGGAGTTCTCTTGCAGACTGATGAAAATGGCGTTTATCACCCATGTGCATATCTCTCACAGTCCTTGAACCCCGCAGAACGCAATTATCAGATCTTTGATCGGGAGCTTCTTGCCGTAATCCGGGCATTGAACGAATGGCGTCATTATCTCGAAGGGAACCCTCACCCCGTCCTGGTATTCACCGACCACAAGAACCTTCTGTACTTTAGAAGTGCACAGAAGCTTACCCGTCGCCAAGCACGTTGGCAATTGATTCTGTCCATTTACGACATTGAACTGCATCACGTTGCAGGTACTAAATTAGCAATACCTGATGCACTATCTCGCCGACCCGACTACGACTCCGGTAAAGATGATAACGAGGACCAGACCCTTCTCCCTGACGCTCTATTCGTTCGTCTTATTGACACCGACCTGAAGGATGTGTTGTCATCCTCTGACCCCCTTGACGACCCTGTCTTTAAAACAGCATCTGACGCCCTCGATGGCGTGTGCCTTCCCCCTATGAAGTCTGCACTCTCTGACTGGAAAATTGAGGAGAACGTTTTCTACTTTAAGAATCGTGCCTACATTCCACCAGCACATCGTCCCGATATCCTGACAAGGTATCACGATCATCCTACCGCGGGACATCCCGGTAGATTCAAAACTGAAGAACTTGTTAAACGAGAAGCCTGGTGGCCCGCTATGGGCTCCTATATTCGGAAATACGTTGAGGGTTGTGCCCTTTGTCAGCAAATGAAAGCTGATACACATCCTGTTCGACCGCCGCTTGCCCCAATACCCTCCTCTGCGACTCGACCCTTTTCCCAGATCTCCATTAATCTTATCACTGACCTCCCTGTCTCTGGAGGCTTTGTCATGGTCGTGGTAGACCATGGCCTTACGAAGGGGGTAATTATTATCCCTTGTTTGAAAACCATCACTTCCGAAGGCGTTGCTAAACTATTCTTGAAACACGTTTACCGTCAATTTGGACTCCATGACAAAGTCATTTCAGATCGAGGTCCGCAATTCCTATCTCGCTTCTCTAAAGAGCTTGCCCACTTCTCGATTACGTCATTGCTCCATCTACAGCTTATCACCCTCAGACAGATGGTCAAACAGAAAGGCTTAATCAAGAACTGGAAACATACCTACGCATCTATTGCCGCAACAATCCTGAAGATCGGATAGAACACCTACCAATCGCCGAATTTGTCCACAATCACCAAAAACACGATGCAAGAAATGCATCACCCTTTTATTTGATGATGGGATACGAACCACGCACTATCCCTCACCTTATCCCTGATTCATCAGTCCCCGCAGCAGAAGATCGAGTACGATCCCTGCAGAAGACAAGAGAAGAAGCAATCGCCTGTCATAACATTGCAATGCAAACAATGGCCGAACGATCCCGAGGAGATAAGTACATTCCATGGAAGATCGGAGATAAGGTTTGGTTATCTGCTGCCAATCTTAGACTCAAACTCCCATCAAGGAAACTTGCGCCAAAGCGATACAGACCTTTCCTGATCATCGATGTCTTATCACCCATCACGTTCACACTCAAACTCCCTCCGCAGTGGAAAATTCATCCCACGTTCCACGCTTCTGTCTTATCATCCTATAGCAAAACAGATGTACACAGTCCAAACTTCCCTGAACCACCACCTGACATCATCGAAGAAGAAGAAGAATATGAAATAGAAGCGATTCTTTCTCACAAAGGAACCGGCGCTCGCTGATGCTATCTCATTTCTTGGAAAGGATATTCATTGGGAGATAACGAATGGCTCCCAGAAAAGAACTTGAAGAACTCCGCTCGAATCTTGAATGCTTATAAGAAGCAACACGCCCTCTGATTATCCTTCAGTCAATCAACTCACATTAGCACTTGATCAACTAACAACGCTTCAAATGTCTTTCCCCACTGCTTATATCACCCCCGTCACCATTGCCAACAATGATTCCGACTCCGATGCTGAACATTACGGAACCCTTGCCACTGAAATCGATAACACCTCTTACGTCGAGGCCGCCCTTCTATGTGAAGGACATGCCCTTGAAATTGAAAGAATCCTCACAGAAAGAGGTGCCTTCCTGGCCCTCCTCCTCATCAATATTATCCATACCGCTGCCCTCATCGAAACCACTGCTAATGCGATCACAGACACCACCTGTCGTCAACGCTTCCTACATTTTCAAAAATGTATTCGTGCTTACGCTATGTTGCTGCTTCCCAGTTCTTTTAAAAGCGATGTTGAAGAAGCTATTCACATCGTGGCCGAACGCCGAGCAGGCATTGCTTGACCTCCCTCTCCGCAGAAAGATACGCCACTTCCTATTCCAGCACCCTCTTCTTCGCGCGTGTATTCTAGTGTTGACGCCCTTGCTGGCTTATGCACTGCTGTTCAAGAGATCGGGCAGCTTACCAACGTGGTTGTCGAAACCATCCAGCAATCAGTCGCTGAAACCAGAGCAGCCAGAAACTTAGTTGAAGAAGCCATCACTGATCTACAACAAACACAAGCCGACCTCGCTTCCCCCAGAACCCCATCTCCTATCGACAAACCGACCTCACCGTCTCCTGTCATAGTCTCTCATGACCATCCTGCATGGCTATACGAGCCCTGTACTGAAGAACAGTGTGGAGCTGCAAAACGATTAGGGATTCCTGTTGCTGAATTAATAGCACTCGGTCCTCGACTTCGCGACCTTCAGATCCATCCTCCCATGTCTATCCCATCTTCATTTGGTCCAATGGATCCTGTCTTGCCAGTCTTAGTAAAAGACTTCGGCATAACATCCCCTTCCTCCTCTAACGAACTTCTTGCAGTTGCTGAACGAGGGACTACTCCTGACCTCCCCGCCTCCGCATACACGCTAACCAGTAAACAACAAGCGCAGCTTAGGCGTGACAATGCCGTCGCCTTAAAATGCATGACGCGACAGAAAGGGAAGAAGCGTGCTAGATCCACCAGTCCCAAACCTGTTATTTCACCATCACCACTACGCATGTCTACCTCTAGCACTGATGAGAACATGAAATGCCGATTCTGTGGCATAGTTGGACATCGGCAAAAGAATTGCCTCAACTATCAGTGTCAAATCTGTTTGCGACATGCTCCCACTCATCTGTCCATTTACTGCCCTCAGCGTCTTGGAGAACCCCCATTTACGCTTACCTGGAAGGACGATGGATTTTATGATGCACTTCGTAGGTGGGAATAGTACCTTATTAACCGTCGGCGACGAAAAGCAGGTCGGTGGGCAAGGACTGTAGCAGAAGAGGAAGCTGCCTATATGTTGGGAGGAAGTGCTGCTGATGAAGACGTCGCTAACTATGACGACTATGACCCCGTCTATGACGACAACACAGATGTTTGAAAGTCGGTGACTTCCAATATAATACGGGGTAATGTTACAGTTGTACGTGCCCCTATTCATTCTTCATTATCTTCCTACTTGTATATCATGTCACATGACTCTGACTCATATGCTCAACGCATCTGTACAATACATGCCTTCCTTATTAGGATACGCAGTTACATTCTCATGGTTACTTGGTCTGTGCACACATATGTACATATATAAGCACAGTGTACTTGTAGTAGATTCTTTACTTTAATCTTACTGGGTTTTACCTGGAATCTCCTTCGCTTAGGTCTCCAACCTAAGTCGTCTTGAATTGTCTTTAAGTCTAAGCACTCCTTAGCCTTAGTCTATATTCTTGTAGAACCTCTTAGACTTGTCTTTGAGGCCGAACCCTTGATAGTACTTGGAATGCGTTCCTTGTACTTTCACCTTGTCCTCTTCTGGACATTGTAGAACTTCCCAGCAGACCGACTGTGTCTTTTCACTGTCGCTGGTGACGCCATCCCAGTTTGTAACATTCGACACATAAATCCACATGATACGCAAGGAGCACATTAATGGCTGATATCAGGATTGAGTTATATGGAGGATGAGTGCACAGTGTGTTGAACATAGAGACAACATTGGAATTATCTGAATAAATGAGCATACACTGTGGTGTGTCAGGCATGGTTTTGATAGTGTGAATAGCTGAACAAACTGCCAGGGATTTGGCAAAGAATATAGTATGCTTTGGTCTTTCTTCTAGCAATGTGCTTTGGCATGCAAAGTCTTCATCCAGAAACCAAAGACCTAAACCTATTCCTGACACATTGGTATAGGCCACTATGACATTGTCTGAACTTGTTACAAGAACACCTTCTTGCGCCCCTATTATCATTTTTCCTCCTATGCATCGCTGTCTACTCTCGTCCTGATGAGGCCCCCACACTCATTCTCCACTATCTCATCTGGCTCGCCCTTGTCACACCCTACCTTGCCTATGCCCGTCTTCTTCATCGTCATCGCTAAGCGCTTACCCCTCATGCATGCATCACCTTCTTCGTGCACTTTGTGCTCACTCTCGCCTTTCACGCTTCTCATGCACTCGTTCCTGTGCCTCGCACTTCGTGCGCGCCCTTCGCATTTCACACCTCCACTTGCACTTCAACACACGCTACCCTTTGATTCACTCAAGCAATCTGTTGGCTCTCAGACTACGATTGGTGTTGTATTTCCTTTTATCTTTTCCTTTGCATTTTCCTTCTTGACTTGTGTGTCGCCTCATTGACTCGTACCCTTTATATCTTCGGCTCCGCACCTATGACTCCCCTTCACACATGCATGCTTTCATTGGTCCATACACCTCTGACTCATTCATGAGCATGCATCCTTCTATTGGCTATCTGACTTCATACTTAATTCAACAATACTTATGTATTTGCGCTCTGCTTCAATATTACATATAAATACGTGCAGATAGCCTTTGTACTTCATTAACTTGAATCTACTTGATCTTTGACCCTAACTTCCTTTCAATAAGCTTCAATAAGTTTATTGTCTATACTTCGACTTCTTAGAAGCTCATCGCTTCTAAGTCTATTCGTCATCATAGAACCCATTGCTGAGACGTGGTTGTGAGACAGCGCATCATGCCCACCTCCAACCTGACACAACTAGCACACTCTGCACTAGGCACGGGCTGCTGCTCTTTCTAGAGCACCTGTCACAGACACCACTCAAGTTCCTTAGCGCCTGGCTAGGTTGCTAACAGAACTCATATTGAAGTCCAGAGATTTGTAGAAAAGAAAACTGGGCGATTTATCTATGTGTTTAGCCATCCAGATAAGTTTGAAATGCGCAAAGGGCCCAGTTTTCCCGCAGATTTTCTTGTATACCACTGATAGTCCTGGCTTGAGCAAAGGGAAAACATTGAAACTCCACTCACACCAGCCTGCCAATTGCTGAAATTCCCAGAGAGACCACCTGTAACCTTTCCTTGCAAACAATCGCAAATGTGTCACTAGTTCTGCTTTCTTATGCTCTGGTAGCATTGCTGTCATTGCATTTGGATCCACATCGAAGCCAATTATTGTTAAAGGCAAGCTGAATGATTGTTTTTGTCATTCATGAGGTAATCCTATCTCATTCCATAGCTGAAGCAAGTGAGTTTGCTTGGCTGGAAAGTAGCATGTGTATGGAGCATAATAGAGTTGCTGAGATGCAAGCTTATATGAGAAGAAATTGTCCATGTATGTCTTTAGCGCTTCAATCAGGATTCAATGTATTGCAATCCAAGAAACTAAAGACATAAACAAAATCCATACCTTTGGAGACCTGTGACCCCCAAAATTATTGTTTGGATTAACGTGTCATTTCCCGTCAACAGTCAGAATCTGTTTTGTTTGCCAAAGAGGATGCATGGGTAGCCTTCGGAAGGCTTGAGAAACATTCAACTTGAACATGATAAGCTCCTCAGTTGGATGTGTTTTCCAAAAATTAAGAAGTGAAGCTCCTAGTGAATGCAATTCATCAAGTTTTGTACCCTTGATAGTGTCCGAATCAATCATTGAATTGAGCGAATAGTCGCCTGCCATATGATCAACCACAAGGCGAAGCTTATTGTGCATTGGAACACTGTACATTCCAGGGAGTAAATCTCGCCCAAAACTTTCTGAAACACAGCCAAGGCATATTTCTTCTGTGACTTGTGCTTTTATAAAAGACAATTTATCTTCAGACTTGTGGTAAGTCTGCATAGAATTATCATTAATAGATGGATAGAAATTATCAGGTACTTCGGCCCATGGCCAAAAACCTTCACGAAGGACTCGGCAAACTGACAACACAAAATTAGGGTGGTCAGATAATAACTGTTGAAACTGATCAACGTTGATAGGACAAATAATTTTGAATAGATCCAAATGATTGAGTACTGTATGTTCTGAATCACTACCTGCAAGCCCTTTAGGAGCATCAGGTACTGGGTTGGTGTATTCAGTAGAGCAGGCTGTGGGAATAAAACTAATATCCAAAGGAGACCAAATGAGCCCATGATGGTGTCATGGTCGTTTCAATGGTATTTCAGTTTGAACAGGACTTTGTATCCTCAAGATGTCTCATTTTGATGTGATGTCGCCCGCAGTAATGCCCCTCTTGTTTATATGAGCAAATATGTGCATAGTGACAGGATGCTGCACTACGGGTGCATTCTCCTGAGTTCCATTTATGACATGGATCATGCTTGCTGGATCCTGATCCAAAGGCTGTATTTCCTGTGGTGGATTTGAGGTCATTTGGTTCAATACATTGCCTTCCATCAAAGTTGAAATGCGAGAAATAAGGTCCTCGAATTCTCTGAAGTCTGTAAGTTCAAGTCTCCTTGAGCATCCAACTCAATTTCTGACGGCCTTATCAAAGTGTATGACTCTTCCATGGGCTGATGTGTTAGCCTGTGAGAAATATTTGGAGATGAAGGCAAAGTATCTGTTAAGTTCAGCCTCTCAATGAGGGAAAGCAAATTTGACGGTGTCTTCTGATTTATTCCAAGCTGTGTACCAATCTGAGTCTGTGGCAATCTTCTTTGATGCTGTTTTGGATACTCCGTACTTGATTTCAACTCCTCCAATGATTTCTGTCTGCTTATCAACATTTTGGGATGAACTGATAATGGTGTGGACAATGTCAAGGTTAATACATTCTCCCACAACAATTTCAGCCCATCTGCTTTTGTGGAATTTGGGTGCAAATTTATGATACATGAGGTACTGTCGTACTTCCTTTTGGTCTTGTGACCAATTTTTGAGGATTTCATTGGTATGTCCAAGGCTAGCAGAGAGCAGCTGGTATTTTCTGCTTCTGATTGCTTCTTTAATAGATGAATAGTCAAGCTTGGAACGTTTTTGAGCAGGTTCTCCTGGCTCAATTGATCTGGTGTAAAGATACAATCTAGCCTGGGCTGTAGATGAACCACGGCTTAAGCTAGTATGCGAGTCTTGCACACCGTCTAGTCTGCTTCACTTGCAAAGCAAGAGCATTTGACCCTAAAGGGAATGCTAAGTTAATATAGTTCAATAATGCCCAACCTGTGGTGCAAGACTGCCATCAGAGGTAGCAGGATGCTAGTGGTGACCTCTGCTCTGTGGAAAAGTTGTGGTAAAGTAGCAGTAGAGTGCGGGAAGATAGTGGTAAAGTAGTGGTAGTGTGAGCAGTAAAACTGCGGTAAGGCATGGGAAACTGGCGGTAAAACAAGTGGTGAAGCGTGGGAAAGCGTAGCGCAAGTGGTGAAGCGTGGGAAAGCATAGTGCAAGCAGTGAAGCGCTGTCCTGCATGATATGGGAATCATGCATGGACATGACTGCTAGGTGACCCACAAAAGACCATGTCTGTTAGCTTAGCTCTCAGACTAGTCAACACATACCTTGGTACCATACCTTGGTTCAAAACACTTCCAGACATTTCTGCTGATTCACAAATCTGCATTGTTTGAAGAAAAGTCATATGTGAGAAGAAGATTGAAGGTTCAGATATAGCCTTACCTTTGGCTTATTCACTTTGGCTAGAGAAAACCATAGAGAAAAGTTCAAAGCCTACAAAAACCTACCAAAAACAACCTATGTTTCACCTGTTTCCACTGTATTATTATTCTTGTCTCTTCTTCTCCATTTTTCCCTTACTATTTCTTACTATTAGGATGTTTTGACACCCCAAACACTTCATAAAATTGTACCCACAGGGTATGATATCATGATGATGTCATAATGATATCATACTGATATCACTTCATTCTGTACAGTTCCATTTCACTTCTAGAACATTCTGCTCCACAGAATAGAATGTTATAGAATGTTCTGCTCCACTATGATGTCATATATGATGTCATGGCTCCACCTTTTCCTTTTATTCCTATTCTTTTGAGTTTGGATGAATATTTTGATTGGTTCTCTCTATATTAGCTTATATAACTATTTTCCCATGCTACATGTATAAAAGGAGAGCCCATTCTCCCCCAAAAAATAGGATCTCCCACTTGTCACTATATTTCAGGAGTAAATATTTCTCAAAGCTTGCAAAGTTAGTCACTTTGAAGCATTGTTAAACCAAGTGCAGGGTAACAAATTCCCTTGAGACCATTGTTATACTATTTTCAAAGCTAGGTATATGATATACCTAGGAAAATAGTCAGTTATATTAGAGACCACGTCTCTCCAGTTCATATCTTTGACCAGCCACTATCTGGTCCACATATTCTATTCTCATATCTTTGAGAATACAATCCCAGTCCATTGTCTAGAAGGATCATTCCTAGACAACTCTACCCAAGTTCCCAAGTCTAGTGCCTAGAAGGATCATTCCTAGGCCAATCTATTCAAGTGCCCAAGTCTATTGTCTAGAAGGTTCATTCCTAGACGACTCTACCCAAGTTCCCAAGTCTACTGCCTAGAAGGTTCATTCCTAGGCCAATCTATTTCACACCCAGTTTATTGTCTAGAAGGATCTTTCCTAGACAAATCTATCCACGTACACCCAGTTCCCAGCCTAGACAGTCTACCCTAGGCTCAGTTTTCCAAGAGCAGATTTCTGAAGATAGCTCCGGCTAAGTTAATCACTAGATTGGTTTAGTGGCCCTCCCAAGAACTCACACGTTATCTACCACGAAAACTAGAAAAGTCGTAGACTGTGTTAATCGAGGACTGGCAAGAAGTCTTATCCCAGTGTAATTGTGGTGTCATTACATTCCTTACATGCTTTTATATAAGACCCTCAGTTATCAAGACAGCGCAGGAAAGCATAGCGCAAGCGGTGAAGCACAGGAGAGTGGTAAAGAGCGGTGGTGCATGCAGTGGTAAAGAGTTTCTTAAGAGACAGTAACTTCGGCAAAAGACTTTATTCCGTTAGAGACAGTGGTAGTGACTGTTCCTAAGTACCGTGTGTACCATAGGGGGAAAGTAAAAGTACTGGAATGTGCAAAGAGTCCTTTTTAACATGTACCGTGAATGGCCAGAATACATAGCGAGAACGGTAGTGAAATAAAGATGTACTCTGTGATTACTAGCAAAGAGGCACACAGCGAGCAAGCGGTGTCATGGAAGGTAAGGTAAGTCTTGCCATAGCTTTAGTAATGGTGGAAATGAATATGCTATGCACCAATGGATCTAGATGGAAATGGAATGGACAGGAGGACATCAGTAGCGAGATTCAGTAAGGGGCAAGGATCCACGGAGCAAAAATGGTACCGGCGAAGTGAAAAGGCTAATTGAGACACTTGTGTAAAATGGCACTTTCATGGTCAGTGTGACTTTGTTCGCTACACCAGCTCTACTCCTATTCTCAGGTAAAGGGGCTTCTTCATCGGCATGTGCTGGTTCAACCGAGCACAATCTCCAGTCCCTTGTTGACATGTTACCAGTTCTTCTGAACTCAGCCTCGATCTCATCGAGCATTGTGATGTAGGGTCCTGCGACTGTTGAGATGCTCTGTCCAGGGACATTGAACAATTCTGTTGAAATGGACTTGATGAGTCCAAAATTTGCTTTGAGTTTGCTAATGCATGAATGTCTGTAGTCATTAATAAAGGGAAGCAGGCTGTCACCAAGTCTTGTTGAGATGAAGCTGCTGCATTAATGTTGGCCTGAGATGTATTTCTTGTTGTTGCTGATCCTGTAGCTGTAAGCAATCCAGCAGATTCTGCTGTGTTTGACATTGCACTGGCATTGTTAGACATGAATGTAATGATCAAATCAAAGATTTATTAAATAGCTTTAAAGCAATTGAGCAGACGATGCTTTGCGAAGGCAAGAACAACGATTTGAAATCTTAATTTGTCAGACAATTACTTACATATATACCCCTCAATTAGAGGGGTCTTATGTATAAGCCACAGGGGCTGAGTCATGGTAAGATTTGAGTGGGTCGCAGATTGATTCAACTCAGTTAAATAATTTAAACCACATACAACTTCGAGACAATACTTTACAGCCATTTGCAGAATGCTAGGCCAAAATTTTTCACTACATACATTCAGCAATAAGTCAGGACAACAAAATTTCAACTTCTGACGGATAATCTTGATCTACTACAACTCAGATGGGACATACATACATGTATCTAAGGAACGAAAGCAAGTTGCTCTACAAATGAGCTTGCTAAATGTCAAGGACCCAACAATTCGTCGTTACACAGGGATTAGTGAGTGGTCATTGCGATATCTTTGGAAGGTGTATCGGGAGAGTGGCGAAGTTGTGAGGACACCAGTTTGTGCAGGTCAACACCGCATCCTTGATAGTCTCAATGCAAATGTGAGTTATTACTTATTCTCAGTACTACTTATATATTATTTCTCAGTTCCTTGAGGTGTGTATTGAGCAACAACCAGATATCTACCTCACTGAGATGCAAGATCAACTGAGGGAGACTTGTAGTGTCAAAGTTTCAATTGCAACAATTTCCAGAACAATACATAGACGAGGGTTTACACAGAAGAAGGTATGTCATCACTCATGTCCTTACTGATATGTTTGATTCAATACAGTACTATCTAGGTTACACACCCTTCTGTCGAACATGACGAAGACAACTGAGCTGCCTATAAGATGCTTGTGGGGGAGTATTTCCAGCCAGAGCACCTTGTATTCGTGGATGAGTGTCATTTCAACAGGGTTTCCTTTTGCCGTGATTTTGCTTGGGCTCCTATTGGAAAGTGCGCATGATGGCAGGACTTTTTCATACTTGGCAAAAGGTACTTTTGCAGAAACTTTCTCATCAGTGCCTTGACATTTCGTTAGATATTCCATTCTTCTGGCTCTGTCACTTGACGGTATCCTCCACTTGGAGGTTTTAGATCACTCGTTCTCTGGTGAAGAATTTGTGGATTTTGTTGCCGGTGTACTGGACCAAATGCAGCCCTGGCCCATGCCAAACTCGGTGTTGGTCATGGACAACACAAGTATCCATAAAGTATGAGGTATTCGTGAGATGGTCAAAAAGCGGTACCTTATCCTTATTTCCTGCTCAAATGATACTGATTTCTCTTTTTTTTGTAGTGGCATGCGTCTCCTGTACTTGCCGTCTTATTCACCTGATTTAAATCCTATTGAGGAGGCATTTTCAGCTATCAAGGCATGGCTTCGCTCAAACCATGACTATGTACTTGGGGAAACTGAGGGTCCAGTTTGTGATCCATACGTGCTGATATGGGAAGCTGTATATGGTGTTGTTACGAGCGAAAAGGCTCATGGCTGGTACAAGCATAGTGAATACATTGCATAGAGAGCGCACTTTTTTATTTGGCAAGTACCTTGTGGGTGTGTTGAAACTACTGGTGGTGCTATTTTACTAAGTGGTTAGTTCATATTGCTGATTGACAGCTTAGGTCAGGAATTCTCCACCCCCCTCAGTCTCATCATCACTCTCATACTTGTCATACTTGCCTTCCATACTCCAATTCTCCTTCCTGCCATAAGTCATCTTCAGTCTTGATAGCATGCTCCTTCCCTTTATTCTGAGTCCCTGAGCTAGGTGCCTCTGGCTCCTCTATCTCTGGCTTCTCATATGAATTGACGAGTCCAAGGAGCGGCAGAACATCCATTTAGTGCAATTGCAGAGGATTCTGGCCTGCTTTTGTCCCATATTGCCAATGACACTCAACACATCCTCAGGTAAAAGCATTACTTGGCTCGACAAAACCACCCCTGCATCTGGCAGGGATGTTTCAAGCTCATGAATTTGCAGTTCTGGTTTTTCAGCATCGACTAGCGCAAGTAACACCCCAATTTTTGGGTAGTCTGGCAGTGTTGTGTTAGGGACCTGGGGTGCAGACTCAAAGTGGCACTGTTGTGGAAGCGGTGGAGGACTAGGAGTCTTTGATGTGGGGATCTGCATTTGGGATGTGGAAGCTATGGTAGGCTCAGCCGTTATATTCTGTATGGTGACATGGACTTCAGGTGATGATCCCAACCTCGAGTGACAAGGTTTTTTGTTGGCTGGGCCATGGTCAAAATTGAGGCAGTGAGGTGGGTTGTTACAGTCATACGTACCCCTATTCATTTTCTCGTCACCTTTACTTTGTATATTACATAACATGACTCTGACTCATATGCTCAACGCATCTGTACTATAGTTGCCTTCCTTCTTTGGATATGCACTTATACTCTCACACCTCTCTTGGTCCGTGCACACATATTGGCTTATTTAAGCACGTTGTACTATGCTTGTATACCTTACTTTAATCTTACTGGGTTTTACCTGGAATATTTGTCGCTTAGGTCTCCAACCTAAGTCGTCTGAATTGTCTCTAAGTCTAAGCACTCCTTAGCCTTAGTCTCTATTCTACTGATTGTCTTAGAGTCGCAACTCTTCGACTTAACCCTTGATCCTACTTGGTACCGTTCCAAGTAGTAGTCTTCGTTCTCTTTTGAACGTAGTCGAATCTCCCAGCAGACCATCTGTGTCTTATCACTGTCGCTGGTGATGCCACCCCAGTTCGTAACATGGGTTGTAAATTATTGTGTGACTGAGAGCCTAAAGGGTATTATTATTTTTTCTGCAAGCATGAACATGAAACTTACAATCTTTTTAGCCCAGAGAGTCATCTTGGCATGATCAAGATGACGATGGTTATCATAGCCACTGGTGCAATCTATGAAACAATGGCCATGGTGAAGCTCACATTGGATGTGGCACTCAAGCTGTTTGTACACTTTAAGCTGCATGGAATCCTCCTCGATTGCTGGGGGAATATTGTCTTCACGCATCCTCTTTTTCGCTTTGGTGGTAGTCTGTTTGGCCTTGGAGTAACTGTAAGTAATTTTTGATTGATGCAGGACAAATAATCACTTACTGCTGCATTCTTTACCTCTAAAGCAATGACTCGTGTACACGCATTGGACACTTTGTGACAAAGTCGATCCATAGCAATACCAAATGCTTCTGCATCATTTAGGTGAGAAGCTTTACTGTTATCACCCATGAACTTATACACAAGCTGGACTTCTTCAGGGACATTGAGGTATGCAAGAACGCAACTTTTGAAGTCATCCCAAGGCATGTCAGTCTCACCACAAAATCCGCACTTCATGTCACCTGTAATAATGTCAATGTCAAAACTAAAAGCTCCAGGGTGCTGTGACGAGCAAATTCACGCTGAGCTTGAAATGGCACATTTTTGTATAGGTGTCACACGGCAATCATTATCCTTACCTCTTGGCTTCACCGTCCTATGTTGTACCATTTTACCATGTGTTACCCCTATCTAATAGTATCATTCCGCACTCCAGAAGCCTCATTGCAGCTTAGCGGCTGTACTGCGGCAACTTTCCCATGAAGCGGTGATTTTTGGCAATCTCCACGAACCCATTAGGCATCCACAAGTAAGATTTACCATCCATCCTATGTCCATCCAGTCTCGCTGGTACGTGATGTTTTGTAAACTGAAGTGCAGTCTTATTACATGTCTGCTGCATGTTTATCTTATCCCTTCTGTCTCCATAGCTATTCCTTTTGTATAAAATTCCTAGGTACCTGTACTCGTTCCTTACTTCCCTCCTATAGTACACACAGTACTTAGGAATAGTCACCACTACTGTCTCTACTGAATAAAGTCCTTTACCGAAGTCACTGTCTCCTTAAGAATTGCTTTACTGCTGCACGCACTACCACTCTTTACTGCTTTCCTGTGCTTCACCGCTAGTGCTACCACTTTCTCACACTTCACCGCTACACTACCACTTGTTTTACCACAGAAGTTCCCACACTTACCGCAGTTTTACCACTTGCGCTACCACAGTTTTACCACTTTCACTACCACTTGTCTACTGCTTTCCTGCACTTACTGCCAGTTTCCCATGGACCGGAGGTCACCGCTAGCATCTCACTACCTCTGACAGCAGTCACGCACCACAGATTGGGCATTATCAAACTATATTAACTTAGCATTCCCTTTAGGGTTGAACGTTCTTGCCTTCGCAAGTGAAGCAGACTAGGTAGAGCGCAAGACTCGCATACTAGCTTAGGCTGTGGTTTATCTACAGCCCAGGCTAGATTGTATCTTTACAGTGTGGTTCAGGATTTGGTCGCAGTCTCACTGATACTTGGGACAACACTGGGGCTTTCGATGATGCCTGGGACAGTTCTTTGGTTGGAGGGTACTCTGGAGCTGGAACTTCTGGTTGCATCCTCGCCAGTTGCATTGGATGGTACTGTTGGTACGGTGGCTGGCCAGTGTGAATGAAGTGCGGTGGATAATACTGATGCTGCAAAGGTGGCAGATAGTGCTGCAGTACGTGCAGCATTTGCAGATAATGTTGTATGAAAGGTTGCTGATGATATGCTGGCAACTGTCAATACTGATGAGGATACTGATGCAGGTTGTGAATATTGCCTGTCCCAGACCGACTTGGAGGGGTACTTGACATAGTAGGTGAGGATGGGCAAGTGAGGATGGGCTTGCGGTTCTTATAGTTTTTTTTACAGTATTACACCATAATATCTACATATCCATATGCCTGTGGCACACTGTCCGTCAGAACAAAAAATGGTCGCTATTTTTTATGAGTCAATCTTACTGTCAGGTTCCAAGTGCACGGACCATGCTTGATAATATATATGTCTGTATGAATTACCTAATTGTACATCTTCTTCAATAATGTCAAAGTCGACACCTGTAACTCCCCCAACAAGAGGCCTTGTCCTCCCCTGTCCCACTTCTCCGTCCAAAGCCTTTTTCTCTTATAAGATGACACTGGGTACTGAAGTCTCTGATGATACACTGAAACTGTGCACCAATTTGTTCAGTTCCAACTATGGCATTTGGGGCGATCAGGCAGCTACAATCTCCAAATTTACTGTAGCTGGTCAGTAATTGAGATGTTGATCATTGGCCATTGCTGAATCATTTACACAGGGGAAAAGGTCAAGATGACCGGTGCAAGACTACAATTCCAATGTTTGTCTCACCCAGAGAGTAGTGTTTTGGTAACCTGCTACATCCAAGTTGATCCACTTGAGAGTGAGTGTCCTCAACTTTATGGACACACATTTGCCATGGTCTGGGACTATGGTGAAAACAAAGGTAGGTATCTCAATTTATTGCAAAGCTCACCTTGTGATTTTGTTAAGTTGGCTGGGTGATGCAGCTTGTCGTCGATGCAGCAGTCCATCAGCATTACATTGCAACCCACCTCTTGCAAACTCTGAAGTATCATGCATTATTCTCCCACGTTAACATTGTTGGTCTTGTCTTGTCTCACCCTGCTGCTTGCAATGCTCTGGCAAAATATGCTTGTGAGTTATCATCCTCACTATATTCAGATGTTATGACTAAAATTACGAAGCTGCTAATATCAAGGACGTTGAATTGGACTTCATCCGTCAACATGCAAAGGGCATCCTGGCATCTTCCCCCATTAGCTATCTGAAGGCCGCTCAATTGAGGGGTTCACTCTTCCAAGACAGCTGCAACAGTGATGCCATATTATCTGTGTTTACTGAGTTCTATGTTGACCATACTGAGCCTTTAGCAGTGTTGGAACAATACAAGAAGAAAGATCAATGGTGCTTGGGTGAGCTCCTCGACAGACATGAATTTCTTGCTATTTTTCCTATTGCACCTGTGAGCCCAGTTCACGATTAGCATACCCTACATATTTGATCGGAGAGTAGAAGTTAAAATACCACTGTGTATGTAGTGAAATTTTTTTGGCCTAGTGTTCTGCAAATGGCTGTAAATTCCCTCACCAGCAATGTCCGCCATTCCCAACCACTTGCCTAAGACCAGTTACGGTGAACCTCCAAAGAAACCACCCATGAGTGAATACCAAGGTGTGTTCCAATAGCAAAAAACCTCGGCGTAGGACAGCTTCGAACCTATACAGCTCAAGAGTTCCACCTCGCTAAGAGCAGTTGCGGTGAACTTTTAAAGAAACCATCCATGAGTAAATATAAATGTGTGTTCCGATAGAAAAAAATCTTGTCATCGGCAGGTTTCGAACCTGCACAGTCCAAGAGAAAGAGATTGCGATTTCGCTGTGGTTATCACACTGGCCAGACTGCTTTAACCCTTTCCCTCGATGAGACTTCCTAAGTTAAAAACTTATGGTGACCCTGATTGACACGGCCCGCAAAAGATGACATGGACGATAAAGTTTGAGTCTGAACGTCTACGAGACAATAAAATTACCTCGACGAGGGACGAAGACTGGGGTAATCCTAATTCACCATCATTAGTAGGTTCAATATGATCGACATTACCACTAAGTATACATGAAGTTTCTAAATACACAAAAGGAAATAAGCAGATATTAAAAAACGAGGACAATGAGACACTGTCACCACCTTGAAGGTCAGACATAGAGGATTAGAGACGGGAATCTCGTCTTTCCTCTATGGTAGCGGGAATAAATCTACATGGGTCGCACAGGGTGTTTGGAGGCCAATGGAAGCACTTACCTTCGTATATTGCGTTTTTGAAAAGTGTGGAGCGAGGAGAGTGATCTTCGTACGACAAGCTCACGAGTGCTAAGCAAATAGATGTGTTAAGGAGTATGAATCTCTAATGCTAAAGTAGTGACTTTCTGCGCTGGAGATGCGATAAAGATAAGAACGAATCCAGCAGGTTGAAGTGCTAAGAATTCGGTTTTTGTGTGGGAAGGTCTGGTTTTGCCAGACCGACGCAAGACGCGTCGGATTTGTGCTTGAAGTGAGAATCCCGAGAAAAGAATGATTGAAGACTAAAATTGAGAGTCGGGATTCGAGAGCAAAAGACAGACCTTCTGAGCGCGTTTTGATCTAGGACGTGAGCAGCCTTCAGGCCTGAAGGAGACACAAGTCCCAACCAAAAACAACGCTAGGATGAAGATGGGATGGTGGGTGGGTCGAAAAAAATCGAATGCGCGTCGCACAGGAAGATGAGGTTGAGAAGAGAAAACGAGGCAGACGAGAATCTTCGAAGACCCCGTCTTTAAGAGGGACGCACGGGCCACAGTGCTTCGTTATGGAAGAAGCACTGTGGGGGAGGATCTCCATGACAACGCTACGAAGGCCCGGCTTCACCCGTCAACACTCGCAAGTTCGTGATCCGTTGTGGAGCGACCACCTTATTAGGAAGGTTCTGAGAAGTGGAAGCCTCAATTGACGTCTAGGTTTCCATACCGTGACTTCTTTGACGGTCAAACATTAATATTAATAATTTGGGGAGTTCAAAGTAAGCAGCGATTTTCACACGATTATCGAATTTTGAATCGTCTCATAATCGCACGCAGAATCGCTCCATTCACTCTGACTACCACTAATATTGCGCCATCGATCTCGAAGATTCCCGATAATGGACAAAATCATCGAACGACGTGCAAATGGGGATGAGCGCAGAGGACAAAAGAGAATAAGGCGCCGATTCTCAGGTTAGACCCTTTAAGAACTTTGAGGCGTGAAGGGATGTGTGCTCAATTATGATCAAAGCACACATTATAGATGTGGTTAGCTTACAAGTACGTGTCATCGTTCACGGTCATCGCGTTCGCTGGCACATAACTTGAAGTATATAATGGGCTACTGAGTATGATATTACTTCAACTGCAATAAGCCATGTTCCTCTTTGCATCGTTGTTGGCGCTTCTCCTGGCTTTATCAATCACGGGATCGCCCGTTGAAGTTCGCAATTCCCCTATCATCCCCCTTACCAGGAGACTGAACTTCTCCAATGCTACTATCGACCTCGTGCAACACGATAAAGCTCGTGTGGCGGCCTTCGGGGACTACCATACGCATGGTCGACGTGCTGAAAGCATTCCTGTGCTATTCTCCCGTTTGAAATACACCGTAGCACTTGGCGTTGGCAGCCCCCCCACAAAGTGTTAGTTCAACATTGAGAAAAAATGCGGCTGTTAATGTATTATTAAAGACAACTTGGTTGTCGACTCCGGTAGTGCGATCACATGGATTGGCGGCCGCACTCCATACGACAACACCGGCGTCTCCACTGGACAGCGTGTACGGACAACCTACGGCGGTCTCGGAAGTTCTACTGTCTCCTTCTCTGGTATGACATACAACAATATCATAAGTTCAAAATACCTACAATTATCTGTAGGAACTATCTTTTCCGAGACCGTCACTCTCGGTGGTGACCTCACCATCGTCTACGATTTGGCTGTTGCTTCTACTCGGACCCGGAGGAACATCAGATATGACGGTATCCTTGGCATCGGGCCTCGATATTTGACAGCGAACACCATGAAAGATAACCCTGGCACGTACCCGACTTTTACTGAGTGCCTGGTCGACGACAGCGCCATTGGTCAGAACCTTGTTGGTATCTTTTTCCAACCCATCATTAGGGATCGAGACACCGATGTCGTCGGAGAGCTCTCCTTTGGTGAAATTGACTATACCAAGTGCACTGATAACATTGTGTACACGTGAGCTACCTCAGCTCCTAGATCAATCAAGACACTTAGTAATTATGCTGTTTCAGTCCTATCACCGACATCTCCCCCTCATCGGAGTTCTGGGGTATCAAACAGAGCATCACTTACGGCGACACAGCAATCTTGGATGACTTTGCTGGTATCATCGATACTGGCAGCCACTATATTTCCCTTGCCTCCGGTGTGTTTTTAGAGTGCAGCGAGTAATAATGGTCTGATTAGCGTTCGATAGATGCCTATGACAAGTACAAGACTGAAACCGGAGCTACTTTCGATCAGCCGACTGGTCTTCTCCGTATTACCCCTCAGCAGTACAATGACCTACGGGAGTTGAAATTTCATATTAACACAGTATGTCAATTCTGTCAACCCTCACGCCCCTTGTTCACCATTTTGCACAGCAAATCTTCAGTCTCATTCCTAACGCACAAATCTGGCCTCGTTCTCTCAACCACAAGCTTCGTGGTGGTGGTGAGAATGGTGGCATATATCTCATCGTTGAAAAGCTGCCTACGGAAACTGGCGCAGGGCTTGACTTTATTGTTGGCTACACATTTATGCAGCGCTTCTACGTTGTGTTAGACGGCGACAACCGCAGGGTCGGTTTTGCCCCCACCCCGTTCACTCCTGCTGACACCAACTAATATGGAACTGCCAAAATATACAAGGCATCATTTTTCCGACGCAAAGCAGCATACAGATTTGTACGGATGGTTGACTCCCAAGTCATCGACGTTGTGGCTTAGCATTCGCAT
The DNA here is from genome assembly GCA_016800925.1 of Suillus spraguei. Classification (NCBI taxonomy): domain Eukaryota; kingdom Fungi; phylum Basidiomycota; class Agaricomycetes; order Boletales; family Suillaceae; genus Suillus; species Suillus spraguei. The sequence goes on along the minus strand of JABCPU010000038.1, from coordinate 82,560 downwards.
CTTGAGTTTCAACAACATCAATTCAAACCATGGGGGACCCGCAATTCACAGCTTTCGTAGACCATATAGAATCCTATTTCAGTTCGGACAGCTTGATTGTGTGTTTCACCGTTCTTTCTCCTTTTCGTGCTCTTTTTTCTATTGACTACCATGGCGACTTCTGCTTCTTTCCATGGCGTCATAGGTCTCCAATTCTATTTACCCTGCTGTGTTGCTGCGTGTTCATAGCTTGATCTCCTATTTAACTGTTCTTTCCTTGCTACTACGGTGACCTCTGCTTTGACCAGATATGTAGATCTCGAGGCTCGACACGGTAATTCGCAGCGTGGGTGATCTTGTGTGACGAAGAACCATGTCCTAAGTACGATCGGTCTGAATTTGAAAAAGTTTGACATGCACATGCGACTGTGGGTACATCGATCATTTCGTGGGATTGCACAACGAATATTGAACGAGCCTGTCATTGACCACTGCACGAGTTCTCCCTCTACTAAACCATCAAATGAGTGAAAATGGGCCTGGGACTTAAACACTTAGCCTTCCCTAGAGCAGACCTCCTCCCTGCATGAGATATCATCCCACATGCGCAGTGTATTGTCGAGACAGCGAGAAGAGGGACAAAGGCAACCGAAGCCTTACGTGTGAGGTATTAATTTGGATGAAGGTTTCGGAAGCATGACCATCACTGAAACCCACTTAGCATGATATGATGCACCTCAGGCATCACTTCTCGGTACCAATAAAGGATCTAAGAGGCCCACTTTCTATGTCACGGGAAAGTGGTCTAAGAGTAGTGCTGCAGAACCGGCAGAACCATGTTCTGCAACTTGAACGAAGGGGTGGAACATTTTTGGTATCATGTGACGTCGTGCACGTGAGGGACCATATTAAGTACAAAATAAGGTTTATAGTGACTTCCTGTCGCTTGGCAATTGGCATTCCACTGCCAGGCAACACCACTAGCAGTACTACTAGTACCATCGCCGCCTATCCTATTCGTCATCACTTTTGTTCCTACTGCTTCCTATTCTGTTCACTGACATATCATTTGATCGTTACTTTCATAGCCCCTTCCTGAGAGTTATATCACTGCAACGTTTGCATTTCCAGGAGTGGTGATTCGAGCTGCATGTTGTCAACTGATTCCAGGTGCCCGAAATTATCGTTGATAAATGACACAAGGGGGCGCTTTCCAGCATGCACCACCCTACATTAGGATCATCAGTTTCCATGCTCTCTTGGATTCAAACTGCGTTATCAACATCTCCCCGGAGTCTCGGATACCCTACCCTGGAGTTCCGGTTGGCAAAACTCGTGAGTTCTCAGGACATCCTCTTTTGTACAACTGCGCTTCCCCTCTGTCTTTGTACAGCTTTCCACTTTCATTGCACGACTGTCATATTGCTACCCACTTTGATCGTGTTTTATGGCAAGGAATTGGATATGACCTATGTATGTACTTTCGGTGGTATTTGTACTAACCTGATTTAAAAGAAAGCTTGTGGATTTACTCGTGTCGTGATGTTTCCCATGATGTGAAAGGTGCCATTCCTGTGTTGGATCAATGGTGGCATCGATAGGCCAAGGTCGGATCCCTCACTCAACTGTAGCAAGAATGCCGAATACCAAAAGAATGCTTCAAAGGTCGCCTGGTATGTTTCCAACATCTAGTGATGTGCCAGCCCTTGCTTGGCCTGAATGCCATGAATTATAGCCTGGGCCTGGCTTCAGAGGTCTTTGGCCTGGTAAAAACACAGTACCGTTCAACCATTCCGTATGAGTCGCTGCTTTGCCATTTCACCAACAAATTACAAGTTGATACCCCTGGATGCACATGTCTTTCCACTGGAATTCAGACCGGAACAGTCAGTCACTTCGATCGATCAGATATCAACCCTCAAATCTCACTTTGGCGATGTAAGCGCTGGACGGTGGTTATCAAGCAGGAATACATCGTTATACATGCATCAAGTTTTTTTTTTTTTTTTTTTTTTTTTTTTGTTCTAGTCTATTTAATTCTCATGTATTCTTGTTTTTCTTATATTTTTTTGGTCTTGACATGTTCCTGGCACTGTGATGCTGTGAGACACGTTTTTTTTTTTTTTTTTTTTTTTTTTTTTTTTGTATCTCGAAGTCTGCTCAGGTTGTACGTGGATGTTTCAGTCGCTTCATTTGTATTTGAGCAGTGTTATATTGTATTTGCCGGTACTTCGAAGCATGCGTTCCTGTCTGTGAAGTCATCAGTAGATGTATGTCTCTGCTTGCAGTTTTATTGTGATTCTTTCCATCAGTTTCGTTCACTCCCATACTCTAATAGATGACACTAGTCTCGAATGATCCCAGTGGTGGCCATTCATATCGTGTTTCTAGCTATTTTATAGGTTCGTGGAGCCAGCCGCATGATGTCCGTGATAATTCAACTATTTTTTTGCTGCGACGTTGCAGTTACTGCCTATGTTGGGCTAATGTACGATTGGGGTGAGCAGGTTCAAGTGTGAAAGAACCACCGACATCCTTATCTAGGTATTTTCAGTACTCACGTTCGAACAAGAGGTAGCTCCATCCATTACTAGGTCAGCCGTCTTGCTAAGAATATTTACATTGGTTGAATTAATCTGGGTAAGCGGACTCCCACTCGTCAAAAGAACAACGTGAGAATACCGTAACTCGCGGCAGAGGCAACGCTGGTCCCTGATGATCATTCTGTATCTCATTGTATGTAGCTTGTGTGTTTAGCAAGTGAAACCGACTTCAAAGTGTCCTATGCGCACCGTGCGCTATTATGGAATGTTCTATGCTATGTACGTTTGGAAGGCTGAGCAATTGGTATTGTGTTTACTCGTCTCTCATAATCAGGATTGGCATATCGTGTATGTGTCCTCCCATTTATCGCGATCATTTCTTCTGATCTACAGCACACAGCCGCTCTTCCAACATTTTCGACGACAGATGCAGTGAGTATTCCACCCTAATGCGTTCCACTCCCGCCCAAACAACTGACCATGTAGGGGTGAGTGAGATTCTCGAATAACCGTTGGTTCAATATAACAGTTGCCACAGCTGTGAGTCTGTTTCGAGCGTGTGACCATCTGAGGCTGATAACTGATTGTCAGGCTCATGATAAACAACACACTTGTTTGGATGGATAATGTTGTGAATATAATACTGGGCGGTGAGCTATACCTCCGTGATATGGACTTGACTGAAACATCATGCAAGTGTTCATGATCGCTCGGTTACATGCTATGCTATGTATCAGCGATCCAGAAAGGTGCTGACATTTCTCGTTGTCATCTTTATGACCATCAGAATCGCCAACGCAGTGATGATCGTAATGATAATGATGAAGATTTCAGGGGGTAAGATTTAATCATGCTCAAGTACATCAATCTAATTGACAAATACAAGAGGAACTCGTTCTCTCTGGCACCTATCAGTGCATGATTCGCTATGCAGGAGATTCCTTATTTCTGGCTTCTACCACTTGGATACTTGCCACTGTATGGGAGGTCCTTGCACTGTGTCTTGCAGCCTTGATTGCTGTAAAACACTTCCGTGAACTGCGACAACGCTCATCAAGAAGCATTATTGGAAAATGGTTCACAGTGTTAGTGCAAACTCACGTTAGTTGCTTTGCGAGGTGAGCTCATGAAATCAGTGTGGTTCTCTTTTTTCCTGAAGTTCTGTACTTGCAAGCTTCGTTGCATTTTCTTCCTTTGAAATGAGTCATTTTTCTCCAATGATCTGGACGGTATGCTGATCTGTCGCTGACTTCTACGTGTGGTCATGATTCATTATTTCTATAGAATGGACAGTCGCTGGAAAATCAGATTTATGCTGGTTTCGTTCAAATCCTCCAACCGTTGCAGGTTTTTGTGCTGGGACCACGCCTATACTTAGCATTTGAGAATCTCACGCTAAGCTTGTGGCCAACTCCGACAGACCGATCAGCATGACATCAATTGCTTTCCAGGAGCGCGTCCAGGCGTCAACTAGCAGCAGTGCGTAACGCGGGAGATGCTCGATTGGGGGACAGTCTGTAGGCAGCGGTTTTTGTTTTGCTTATTCAAAGTTTTGTCGTGGTACTACCGCAAAATCAACCCTTGGGATGCATGCTGCGTACTAATAGCCAGTTCGAGTGGGAAGAGAATTCGACACACTCGAGAGTTGGAGGTGTTATCGAAACAATCGCCGGGCCATGGATTTAGATCGATGAAAGATTAATCGGAAACAAGCCTCACCCAATGAATTGCGCGTCTAAAACGGCCAGCGGGAACGGCGGACTGGCTGGGTACGTCCTAGGTCAGGGCATTCGCGAATTCAGAGTCGCACACAGGGCACTGAGGGCCCTTAGACTAGGTCGTACTGTCCTCCATAGAGTTTTCTCTCAATAGGACATAAATTGGAATTTAAAAAAACGGAAACAAAAGAGACAGGCTCACTATATATATGAGCATGCGGGGAGTTTTCACATAATAGTTGTCAAAACAGCAGCCTGTAACACCTGGCGGCGACCTCCTCACGATGGGAAAACTACGCGTGTTCGACTCGGAGTCAGCTTTTTAGTGATGTTGAAATACGCACCATCATGAGCATGAGCACGGAAGGAACCTGCTAGCGACTTGTACGGACAGTACAGTCTAGTGCGCCCAGAGTTCAATAATTATTCAGTGATCGGGAGATATAAGAGCTTCCAGCTCATGATGAGTAGTGAAATAGCACAACATCACATACCGGGCCTAGCACCACATGACTCACTGCGTCCGAATCACTTGACCTGATTTCAAATTAAGGGTCCCGGCAAAGGCCTAAATTTTGAAAAACTTGTACTGCAGTTTTTTCATGCAACATTGTGGAGGGACTAGCTGTGATTCATATATCGGGTAGTGATTACTATGACCTCGTTGCTGTTGGGAAAGACTCGCAGCGGAGATTCGCTGTGGGGTTTCCGGTCTTTTCCGGTCCATTTTACGTAAGTTAGTACGTAGGCGTCTTATTATCGATTCGGAAAATTTGAGGCCAAGTAAGTTCAACGCTGTAACAGATACCATCCCCTTACCGGTAAACAATATTCTGATATGTCCTCATTGATTCATATTGGTCTGGCCTTCCGCAGCGCACATGCATATGCTGGACATTTACTAGTAAAGTTGAAGTCAAGTCAAGTTGCACACGCCCTGTACTTCAACATTTGTACCGTGTAACATTATGATAGACTTCACATGGAACCCCGCAACCCGGGTAAATGATTAAGGGAAACAAGCTGTCAGCAGGTGTCGTGACGTACCTCCCAGCACATCTCTGATCGATTGGTGTGTTCGTCACCGTGATGCCACGTTTCACAGCAAGGTCCGGAGTACGGTTTATCTCTTCGACAGTGTGGCCGGCCAAGTGCGTCCGCGCGCTCATGTCCTTTATAAATGCCCCACAATCCGTCGTTTAATCTTTACGTCGCTTCACACACCAACTCAAATGCCAGCCCCGCAATGGACGATCAAAGACCTTACTTATCGGGACTCATGGTGGAAAATTCGTGGTACGAGCTTTATTGAGTTCATACAAATTAAAATAACGTGCTTGACCGCCCAGCCATCCTGATGTTAAACATCTGTTTGATATTACCGCTCTTGTCATCAACGCTCAATGGCCTTGATTCATCAACGATAAATAGTCAGTCATACACATCTGTTATCATGGTCATAGATGGTTGACTTGCATTGCCTTAGATCTGCAGATCTTGCCCGGATGGCGAGAGTACTTCCATCAACCTCAGGGCATGAAGTTAGGTAGGCTGCTGCCGACTCTACTGTAGCAACTCTATTCACGCTCGTTAGGAGCTATTAATTCCGCGCATGACATTGGCATCCTCGGCGTAAGCTGTAGCACTGTGTTTGTATTACCACAAAGCTCATGTTGGCTCTCAGGGAACTCCATTTTCTCCCTATGTGTCTGACCTATTAGGACGGCGGGCAACTATATTCATCGGGGCAGTCATCATGCTAGCTGGTGTTATCACACAAGCCTCATCCACGACCTTGCAAGTCTTTCTGGGCGCTCGTGTGCTTAGTATGATGCACATTCAAAAGAGTCATTCATATACTCATACCCCATTTCTCAGTCGGCTTCGGGATGGCTTTTTCCATCAATGCTGCTCCCTTACTCATTAGCGAACTTAGTTATCCAACGCATGTGCGACAATTCACCCCATATCTCATTCATCGGCTCTAATTTTATTTTAAGCGCGGAAAAATGACTTCTCTGTACAACTCTATGTGGTATTCTGGCAGCATCATCTGTATGTGAGGTCCGGTATCACACATTTGGTCTCTCATATGTCTGGCAGCGGCCTGGATATCCCTGGGTAGTTATGATGGTGCGGCGACGTCATCGTGGTCATGGAGGGTCCCTTCATTCGTTCAAGCAGCCATTCCTGTCGTTCAGATGGGGCTGATATGGTGGGACCACTAGCTCATGTCCTGCTCAAAGTGACTCAACGCCTCCAGGTTCATCCCAGAGAGTCCTCGATTTCTAATGGCTAGAGGTTTGGTGAGCATTCATGAAGATACCTTCCATCGAGCAAATCATCGAACATTCACCTATTTCTTTTCAGGAATCGCAAGCTGCGCGCATTCTTGCTCAGTGCCATTCAAATGGGCGAGACGACCACAGTCCTCTAGTATCCTTCGAGATGGCTCAAATTCGACATGCTTTGAACGTTGAACGGGAGTTTGCATCTGGCAAATCATACTTGAGGTGCTTCTCGACTCCGGGCAACAGACAACGCATGTTTACTATTATATGGATCACAGTATTCTCGCAGTGGAGGTTTGATCAATTCCGTTCTAATTTGAGGACTGGCATTGATACCCGTCTCAGCGGCAATGGTCTTGTGTCGTATTATATCAACACAGTCTTGAATGGGGTGTACGTTTTGGAGGACATCTGATGGTACATGGCCTGATAGACGTTTCAATAGCGGGATCACTCAGACTAGAACGAAAGCAGCAATTAACGGCTGTCTGCAGGTTTATCCATGGTTTCTCAGAAGCCGAACTCAAAATTGATGCGTAATTCGCGCGTTCAGATTTTCAATTTAGCTAGCGCGCTGGTAGGCACGATGATGGTGGACAAACTGGGCAGGAGGAAGGTTTTCTTGATTTCAAACATTGGTATGCTGATAGGTCAGTACCGTTCTGTGATGCTGAATTGAAGGCTTATCATCTGTCCAGCCTTCTCCATGTGGACGGTCACGACCGCTCTTTTTAGCCAATCCAGGAATGTAGTAGCTGCGAGAGGCATGTTCAACATCCTACACATATGCTGGTACAAGCTAATAATCAAACTCGAACAGCTACTGTACCGCTCATTTTTATGTACTTTTTTTTCTATGACTTTGCGTACACGTCGATGCTTGTGTTGTACACACTCGAGATTCTACCTTATAATATTCGTGCCAAAGGGTTTGCAATTATGGTCGGTCGCTTTCGCTGTCTCTGCATGCTGCCTAACATCGCGTACAGAATATTACACTCTATTCCACCAACGCTTTGTCCTCGCTCATAAATCCTGTGGCATTGAATGCCCTAGGATGGAAATACGTAAGTCGTTAGATCTCATTCTTCTGATCGATCGACCTTATTTTGTACAGTACCTCTTTTACTGCGGATGGCTTGGCCTGGAGCTCGTATTCGTGATAGTTTATATCGTCGAGACGAGAGGTGATTGTTATCTCTTCGCCTCGTCGAGCTCTCATGAACTGTTTTTTTTTGTCAGCTTGTACTCTTGAAGAAACCGCTGCTTTGTTTGACGGCGTTAAAGTCCGTCGAGGTATCGTACAACGGACTGGTGAAGCTGCCATAACCTTGGACAGAATGTCACTATGCCCTGAACTTCGGGATGGTCCTGGAACGGTGCAGACCTTGCGTTCTGCTTCGCGATCGAATTTTGAACCTCAGTCTGAAGAATTTGCTGTTGCGTTTACCAGATAAATTCACGATCGCAGTTCACAATCATTGTATATACTGAGAATACTCAAATACTGCAGAGTAGTATGTTGTTCGGAATTGGCTGATTAGGGCGAACAGACAGATAAAAGCGGCGCATTATTCTTATCAGATTTCGAGGTCATTTTGCCGACGTTGTGCACCTTGGAGACCATGATGGTCTATTTCCTCCTTCGCCACCTCCGGCTACGACATAACGCCTCCCTGCTCAAGTACAGGCGCTTGCAGACTTGTCATGGATTATCACTGAAAATTGATGCAACGGAGGTTGGCTAGATATGCGTTTGTGCGTTTGCTATGCATTTCCGCCAATCGTCAAAACAGGAACGGGGGGCAAAGATGTCCTTTCCATTGCGCTCATTTAAAGCGCTAGAATGGTGATAGCTTATCTGAGAGGAACAAGAAGAAACATCATTATCACGCCACATTTCGTGTTTCTCAGGTTCGTGGAGCTACATAGTCGAAGGTCTTGCCTGCGGCGCTGGGGCAAGAAGTCATGAAACGATCAAAGAACCGCTGCCATTCTCAGAAGATTGTCGTCGTTGCGACGCTGGTGAGCTACTACAACATGTAGGATATACTGACTTTACTGATAAATAATTCAAGTTAACATGATTGCTCGCTTACATGACATGTATCAGCAGTATCAGTCTCCAAGCTGTCACCTTTTTGGCAGTCAATATCACCAGCATGGTGATTGCCACAATGATAATGAGACATCTTTCAGTTGGTAAGTTTTGATCATGGATGTCAGACTTTAGTGCATGAGACTCATTGACAAATACCAAAGGATGTCATTTTTTTTGGCACCCATCCATGCACTTCTGAGTTTGGGGGTCTGAGCCTGAGATAATTGACTTGTAGTAGTCATGAATGCCAAGAGTTGGATGCTTCCTACTGTATGGGAGGCCATTGTGTTATATCTCACAGCCTATTGCCCAAATGGTATTCTGTCTGGGAGCTTTAGTTTCATAAGGATCATGTGTACCTCAATTATTGCTCTCTGGCTTTACATAATCTAGTAGTACTGCATTGTATTTACACAGTGGCAAACTACTAGGCATAGTACTGTTCCCACAACCTTTGTTCTCCCTTTTTTCATTCATAGCCTTCCACTACCTTCATTCTTGGTCATGTAGTTATGCAGGCATGTGTAAAACAAAGACTGGGATATATCTGACTGTGCAAATTGATGAGGCATCTATACTCTATCAAGATATGTTCCTCTTATCTATCATTACATACTTATCATACATGTTTCATCCACGTTCATATTTTCATTCTCCGTTCAAACAATCCTCTAATATTCAGCGTCCATAGAATTCTTTTCCCTCAGTCTTTCCAACTAAGACTGAGGTGAGCTACTTACCACGACTTGAACATCATACTTAGTACTAACAATGTATAGTTCTCACTCTTTTGTTTCTAGGTATGAACCTGTCATAGTGTAGTCTTTCCAACTAAGACTGAGTTCTCACTCTTTCGTTTCTAGTTCAACCGCCTCCGTTCTCTCACATACTCATCATATACAGGCTTGATTTGGTGCTGTACATTTTGCATTGGTTTTCAGCAGGGTTACACAGCACTGACTATTGTTACAAACTAGGGTGGCGTCACCAGCGACAGTGATAAGACACAGACGGTCTGCTGGGAGGTTTGACTATGTTCAAAAGAGAACGAAGACTACTACTTAGGAAAGGTTCCAAGTAGGATCAAGGGTTCAGTTGAAGAGTTGCGACTCTAAGACGATCGGTAGAATAGAGACTAAGGCTAAGGTGTGCTTAGACTTAGAGATGATTCAGACGACTTAGGTTGGAGACCTAAGCAAAGGATATTCCAGGTAAAACCCAGTAAGATTAAAGTAAAGTATACAAGTGTAATACAACGTGCTTAAATAAGCCAATATGTGCGCACGGACCAAGAGAGACGTGAGAACATAAGTGTGTATCCAAAGAAGGAAGGCGACTATAGTACAGATGTGTTGAGCATATGAGTCAGAGTTACGTTACATAATATACAAGGTAAAGGAGACGAAAAATGAATAGGGGCACATATGACTGTAACAACTATGCTTTATGCACATTTGTGACATTTTAGCCCAATTGCTGGAGGCAGAGAACAATGAGGTGCACAAAGGCAAAAGGTACTGGGGGTGGTGAGGAGTGGGTGGATTATGTATGGAAAGATGTGCTCTGAGGAGTTGTTAGCAGCCTGGGTAGGAGAGGTGAGTTATCCATTCATTCCATTTAGACCTTCCCTACTTTTTGTTTTTAACTTTTCTGGTTTCATGCTAACATAATGTGACCATGTTGAGTGGCCTTGGATATGCTATTATACTCCCCAACCTGAGTGAGAGCATTTTTGATATCACAGTTGTGTAGTGACAAAACCAGATGAGTTTGCACCTTTGGCGAAGTGTGTACCTCACTGTGCCTTTTTTGTGCCTTTCACATTTGACTGCACTTCATTGTGCTTCATTGTGTTTCATTGTGCTTAATTGTGCTTAATTGTGCTTTGGTGCTACTGTGTGTGCACTAGCATGTGCATGCTTAAGCATGCCTCAGAGGCGCTTGGATGCACATGTAATAGTGGAGAGGTTAGGGATTTCTCAAGCGAGCCTCATGGTGTCTTAGCAAGCTTGTTTTTCTTATCATATAATGGACCCTTTTCATGTAATTTTCCCTCAGTCATTCTCTCATCCTTCCTTTGGATAGTGGCTGAGGTATGCACTTACTGTCATTAATATTTACTTTATATCTGACTATGTAGTAGCACAGTATACACCACTTTTACTTAGTTTTGTCATGTAGAACCTGGATTAACCAAGTAGATCTGACAATGTCTTCAGCAACAAGTTGTTGAGATCACTTCAGTGTTCATTCATTTCATTCTGTGAGTGACTGTTCCATTAGCATCAACTTTAATCTGATTGGGCCCACATGTGTGAGTGACTTGACTTCCTCTTTCTTATGCAAATACTAAGAGCTAGTTTGGTAACCTAAGGTAACATGAATTTGCCAGCCAAGGATGTTATGTAATACCGGCATAGCAGTCCTGGTTTGAAGCCCGATGATGGAGCTTGAACTTCCCTTTCACCAGAATGTCTGGCTGTATAATGCCTCAATATACAACTAAAGATTTACAAGATCAGAATCACATCTGGGCTAGTGTTGTATCTATAGTGTTATTAGCTCAAGTCCACATTCTCTCTATGGCTCAGGAGTCATCATCATCTCATACAGACAGGGCTGTCTGGACCAACACAGAAACTGACCACTTTCTCTTATATCTATTCAACAATCAAGACAAGGTCGGTGACACTGGGAACTTCAAAGATTTAACATACAATGGTGCTGCAGAGGCTATTTCTGAGTACCTGCAGCATGGTCCACAGAAGACAGGGGTGATGTGCAAGACAAAATGGGCATCGGTATGTCATATATTGATATATCCTTTAGTTATATACTAATAAGAGATCATATAGTTAAAACAGACATATAATGCTATTCAGAAATACTGCCAGCAGTCTGGTGTACACTGGAATAATACCACAGGGGCTAACATTCAGGGTGATGCTGCAGCATCAGTATGGAATGAATATGTTTCAAAGAAGGTATGTCAAGTTCACTAATATTTTATTAATGGTCTCATTGCTTTATTACAGGGAAATTCAGTCATGCATCTATTTCGCATATCAGGTTGGAGACACTATGAGCACATGGATAACATAATACCACAAGGTAGTGGTGCATGAGGGCGTACAGGGTACCAACCTCACACTGCTATCCCCCCTCCCTTAAGCTCCAGCTCCAGCACTGGTGTTCCAACTGAAGATATTACTACAGGTTCCATTGCTGCTTCTACATCTACTGGTCTCAGTGCCACTGCCCCTGTGGTGGCTACCGCCACTTCTATCCCTACTTCTCATTGTCCTGCATCTATTACAAGCAGTAACAAATGCTCTCACTCTGACATGATGTATGAATCAACTGTACCACTTCCTTCTACATCTGTTTCTATGCAACGAGAACCTTTTGATCAGATGCTGCTGCCACTGCCACTGCCACCTTGCTCAGACTTAGGCTCCCACAAAAAGGCAAAAACAACATCAGGCTGTGCACAGACTCGTAGTGGCATTGGTAATACTGATGCCAAGATGGCAAAGGCCTCCTCTACTGTAGTAACAAAGGCTACCACTGCAGTAGCTATGATGGGGTTCCAGAGCTCTGTAAATCACCTGACCGATGTAATTTCAGAGTGCATGGTCTATCCTGAGGATTGGGTGATGGACCAATGCTCAAGGGCCATGCATATGTTGCAGGTTGAGGATGCTGACTGGTCATTTGAGGAGCGGTTGATGATGCAGCAAGTTTTTTCTATGGACCCTGCAGCTACTGATATATACATGCAAACTACTGACAAGTACATGTGCCATGCTTTCATTCTCTCAACAGCCCAGCGGCTGGGAATTCAACCTACTGTATTCCCTCCTGGGCCTAATTAGTTGTACAATTGTCTTACTAGCAGCACTATATCAACTTTGTTTGTCACATGAATGAATATATAGCTTGTACTATTACATGTCATTGTCACTATTACTGAGGGAATCATCTAAGAAACCGCGCTGCTGCAAGATGCCCTGATAGTCCTCCCACATGCTGTGGGCAATACCATCATGCACTTCCCTCATGCCTCCATCAGACTCGTCATCCTCATCAGGGATCCCTTGGTGCTCAGGGTTATCATAGTCGAAGTCTCCATCGGCATTGTCATCCACAAGAGTTCCTTCATTATGATTGTGGGCATGTATGAAATTATGGATAGTGCATAGAGTGGCAGGAATACATGCCTAGATGGTGATGGGACATTTAGGTGACAATAAGAGAAAGAAAAAACAGTATAAAGATTGAAGAGAACATGAAAATGATATACAACTACAGATATGGCATAGGGTGAGGTATACGTGCCTGGATATTCATAGGATATTCAGGTGACAGTAAGAGAATGCAAAAACGGTGTTTTAACACGCCAAAGATACGCTGTTACAATCGTACGTGCCCCTATTCATTTCCCCTTTGACTCCTTTATTTGTACATTGCATAACATGACTCTGACTCATATGCTCAATGCATCTGTACTATAGTTGCCTTCCTCCTTTGGATACGCACTTACATTCTCATGACTCTCTTGATCCGTGCGCACATATTGACCTATTTAAGCATGTTGTATTATGCTTGTATACTTTACTTTAATCTTACTGGGTTTTACCTGGAACATCCTTTGCTTAGGCCTCCAACCTAAGTCGTCTTGAATCATCTCTAAGTCTAAGCACTCCTTAGCCTTAGTCTCTATTCTTGTAGAACCTCTTAGACTTGTCTTTGAGGCTGAACCCTTGATTGCACTCGGAACGTGTTCCTTGTACTTTCACCTTGTCCTCTTCTGGACATTGTAGAACTTCCCAGCAGATCGTCTGTGTCTTTTCACTGTTGCTGGTGACACCACCCCAGTTCGTAACATACGCTCAATCACATTTCGAGCAGATGTGTGTTGCAAATTAAACAGTTCTTCTTTATTTGCAGGTCTATGAACATAGAATAGACATTAGAAGACTTTAAGTACAAAGAAAATAAAACACACCTGATATTGGCACGTCCCCATTCTGCTAGATGATAGCATACACTGTGGTATGGGACTAAGAGCTCATTGCACAAAGGGAACCCTGCATCAGCTAGAAAATTGTCATATACCATACTTCTGATCCCAGATCCAATCACATCCAATCAGATCTGATCAATTCTATTTCCGTCTGGTCCACAGATCCTGTCCGGATCACCCATCCAAATGTACCCACTTCTCGCACCCTAACTCCCTTGTGGATATCTGTGTCTATCTCCTTTCGTCATTCCTCCTGTTTCCGGTATCACGGCTGTGTATATTTCTGTCCTGTGTCACTGATCTGTTACCTGTGTTTCATTTCTGATTCATGCTTACTGATTCGCTGTGCATTAACTAATAGACTTCCATTATACATCGTACATAGCCCTCGGTCCCAGACTCGTTGATTATCCATACTAGATACTTACAGTATATAAACCACTTGTAGATCTCCATAGAACCTTAGTTCAAATATCATCTTAGATTCTGCTCATTCTGTTTCCTCTGGACTTGAGTTACTTTCCGCTCTAGTCATCTTCTGAGACTTGGGATTGATTCCTTTAGTCTATATCTCCGACTCTATCTTCGGATAGTCTACAGTGGCTCAAAAAACTGTCCGCATGTTTTGGCATTTTTCACTATCTATAATATTGTGTGAGAACAAACAAATGCCTCAAAAACATGCTTATACCACATTGTAGTATGGCTTCAGGGCTTTCATTTGAGCCCTACACCGTGGGAATCGGTGGAGATATGGTGGAGATACAAGGCTCACAAAATGGTGACTCATGCGGACAGTTTTTTGACTCAAGTATTTTACAGTAATAACCAGGTATTCTAGTATTTTGTATGACCTCCCTTGGCTTTAATTACTGCCTCTATCCTTCTAGGCATACTCTCAATTAATTTCTGGCAATCCTCAGCTGTGATCTTCCCCCATTCCACTGCTACTCTCTCCCAAAGCTCCCATACTCCTTTAGGGGGGTTTTCATAGGCTTGAAGCTTTTTCTTGAGTGTTCCCCAGAGATGTTCAATGACATTGACATCAGGAGACTGTGCTGGCCAGTCAAGAACATTGATGTTATGTTCTTCAAACCATTCCCTAGCTCTTCTGGATGTGTGCTTGGGATCATTATCCTGTTGGAAAATGATATCTTCTTCATCAATCCCTGATTCTGCCAAGCTAGGCAGCAAGTGGTCATTTAAAATGTCCACATACTGCTCAGCATTCATCTTCCCCTCAACCTCAGCAAGCATTCCCACACCATTCCATCCCATACAGCCCCATACCATTAAAGAACCTCCTCCAAACTTGACAGTCCCATTAACCTCTCTGTCTGTTAGGCCATCTCCCTTCTTTTTCCATACATACACCTTCCCATCTGACCCAATCCTATTGATTTTGGTCTCATCTGACCATATAACACGCTTCCAGTCCTCTACAGTCCAGTGTTGATGAGCTAAGGCAAAGGCTAGTCTTCTCTGCCTATGTTTGATGGAGAGAAGAGGCTTTTTCTTCTTTGTTACTGCCTTGAGATGAGCTGCCTTGAGAACATTCCTCACAGTTTGTGTAGAGACAGGGGTAGTGATGGTGGAATTGATATAATGGGTGGCTTGGACAGCATTATCAGCCTTTCCTGTAGTGATATGTTGGATAATAGCCCTTTTGTCAGTAGAGGTAAGCTTGGATGGACGTCCTCCACAAGAGTTTTCCTTGTCTGGGTGGCTTTCTTTGATGAACTTGGCCACAGTGGACTTGCATACTCCAGTTCTAGAGGAAATTTGGCGAGCAGAGAGGCCAGCATAAGACAGAGAGAGGATATTATCTCTTTGAGCAGAGGAGATGGCTTTCATGGTGATTATGACTATGATACATGAGATATTCTGGTTTATATAGTTAGATATAGTCATAAAATAACATAATGACACCACTTTATAATTTATATAATAGTGGCATGATTTTTATGGTGTCATAAATAATGATTTATATAGTTTTAATATACACTCAAAAAACTGTCCACATGAGTCATCATTTTATAAGCCTTATATCTCCACCATATCTCCGCCGATTCCCACGGTGTAGGGCTCAAATAAAAGCCCTGAAGCCATACTACAATGTGGTATAAGTATGTCCTTGAGGAATTTGTTCATTCTCACACAATATCATAGATAGTGAAAAATGTCAAAACATGCGGACAGTTTTTTGAGCCACTGCACCTCTGTTAGTTTCTAGTTAGGAACTCATTCCAAAGCTAGCCTTAATCCTCGTTCCATCTCTACGCTCTGGATAACCTTCGGACATATCATATCCGATACCTTCGGACATCCGGACCTGTTACACAACTCCTTCCGGATCTTCGGATGTATACCTACCCTCTGAAATAAGAGGCATTACTGGGGAAAGGGGCACAGTGCATGAACTGAGGCCAAAGCCCTTCGGATCTCACCCTTTGAGTACAGTCTTAACAAAAATACTTGTCAGGAGGGACATATAAGCCACCAGAACAAGCCTCATCATAGAGGCGTGCATCTGTAACCAATCCCTCCCAGCCAGTAAGAGCATATGAGAATTTGAGGTTGAAATCACAAGAAAAGAGACAGTTTTGCAACACAAATCCTTTGTGATTTCGATACACAGGGCGATCAGATGATGGGGGGTGTGCGTGGATGTAACTACCATCGATTGCACCGATGGCATCCTTATCACGTGAGGTATGTAGAATCTGCTACCTTAGCAAACAATCTCATCCAAGCGCGACCCATCCACACAACTCCATTTTCTCACTAATCTCCATCGGCATCCTCAACACGCTCTCCTTATGCAGCTCATTGATATCACACCTCTCTGAACACAGCACAAACCTCCCAAGCCCTCCCTCATCAGGAAATTCACACATTCCTTAACATGCTTAATCAGCTTAACTCACTTATCTCAAAACTTGTTTGCTCTCTCTCACATCATTCACCTGGCATATCTTATATTTTTTGAGTGCGAAATACAATAAAACATGGATATTAATATATCTCAACTTTTTTTTTCTGAATTCATTCACATTGAAATTTTGGACAAGTAGATTCAATTTCACCAAGGCAGTTAAGTGTAAATAAGTCCGCATAAGGGCACGTCAAGGAATGTGTGAATTTCCTGATGCTCCCGTCCAGCAAATATACATACAGTCGGCGGTCGCTCTGCACGGAAATAGTACATCGTCGACGAACACACGTCAATGAGCGTATAGATATGTCCCGCATCTGGTCCACTAGTATCTGCTTGTTTTGCTTTGTCGTATTGTTCGAATGCACCTCCTCGTTTTGCACTTTGTTTGGGAACCGAGAACTGTGATCTGCTCAGCATGAAAGACATTCTTGGGAAGTGTCCTCTAGCAGCATCATATATGTGCATCTCTGCCTCTGTGATGCTGATGACCCCTTCACTCCGATAAACCATGGTTGTGTGCAGATGTAGTGCTGCCGAAGTCCAGTTCGGTTAGGTTCATCACCCTATATCTGCGAACCCCGAACTCGACCAGTGGTCAGGTTCAAGCAAGATGGGCGAACCCTGGACCGGACGCCTTCGAACGCGTTCGCAAGGGTTCAGTTCAGGTTCAGAACGCGTTCGAACCCTCGAACCGTTGATTTAATTAGCAAAAAAAATCAAAACGAAAATGACATGTACAATACGAATAGCTACTAGAACTCTTCATTGACATCGACGCGGTTATCATAAGGAGCGGCGAATTCAGCCTGGGCTGTTGCGGAGATGTGACCTTGGCGGTATGCGCTCTTGAGCAATTGAAGAGCCTCGAATGTTGTTGGCTTCAAACAGCTGCGACGCACGGTCCCAGTAACACCGCCGCTCGAAAATGCTCTCTCAGACGCAACAGCTGATCCCTGAATGGCGAGGTAGTCCTTTGCAATGCGGGAAATAGTTGGGTATTGTATAGAATGGTGCTTTAAAGTTTTTTGAATCATGTCAGTACGAAAGCAATACAAATAAAATAACGAGACATACACCCCACCAAGCCACCACATTGTTGACGTCCTCGAGCAGTGCATCTAGATAGTCCTCGAGTTCTTGACGAGGCCTTCGTGTGGTTGCGTCATTCACGACACGCGATTTGACAGAGCTTCGCATCCAATTATGGCCATACGAGCCTTGGCGAGCAAGCGAGGGAGGTGCAGTAACAGACGGCTCTGCAGGAGCCTGCGAGGGAGTACTACTGCGATGATACATATCAAACTATGTAAGATTAGTATACAATTGACAGAAATGAGTGATGAGCGACGTACCATGCTCTCGAGGCATTGCATGCCTTGTTTGAAAAAATGAGCGGTCCATTTGTCTTTTGCGTACGCGACCTTGTAGTTGGGGTCCAGCGCTACACCAACAAGGTCAATGATGTTCAAAGGCATTAGAATAGATACGAGATACATACCGAGACAAATGAAATATACATCTGTGTCGTCAGTCTTACTATACCACTTGCGGAGATTAGTGACACCAGCTTCAATGGCCGTTGAGAAACGGGCAAATTTTGACGTGTTCGCCATGTTTTGCAAAGTGTCTTGAAGACATTCGAGCACTGGAATGGTTCTCCATACGGTTGGGCTTCTTCGTCTTTTGGTAAGCTTCCTCGTTCTCGTTCTCATCGTCTTCCTCATCATCTGTAAAATTCTCAAGTGGAGGGGCTTCTTCTTCGGCGTTGTATTCATCACTGTCGTTGTCGTCACGCTCTTCATTCCTGGTGCGCATGAGTGCTTTCTTGGGTGCGGGGGCAGGAGGTCCTACAGCTGACCGTTTGGCTGGGATACTGCTGGCAGTCTCCCGGATCTTCTCTGTAGGTGTTACAATCGTACGTGCCCCTATTCATTTTCTACTTCATTTACCTTGTATATTACATAACATGACTCTGACTCATATGCTCAACGCATCTGTACTATAGTTGCCTTCCTCCTTTGGATACGCACTTACGTTCTCACGTCTCTCTTGGTCTGTGCGCACATATTGGCCTATTTAAGCACAGTGTACTTGTAGTAGATTCCCTACTTTAATCTTACTGGGTTTTACCTGGAATCTCCTTCGCTTAGGTCTCCAACCTAAGTCGTCTTGAATCGTCTCTAAGTCTAAGCACTCCTTAGCCTTAGTCTCTATTCTCGCGGATACCTCTTAGACTTGTCTTTGAGGCTGAACCCTTGATCGTACTCGGAACACGTTCCTTGTACTTTCACCTTGTTCTCTTTTGAACATTGTAAGAACTCCCAGCAGACCGCCTGTGTCTTTTCACTGTCGCTGGTGACGCCACCCCAGTTCGTAACAAAAGATTAAAGTCTATTTTGATCGTCGACTATCCAGTCTTCGACCCTGAACCCTGATCGCTTAGATCAGCAGACTAGCGTACGCGTACGCTGAGCAGATTGTCAAGAGAAGCCCTCTGACAGAAGAAAGCCCTGACGGACAGCAAGACAGCGCGTGTAGGCACCGAGAAAGTATAACTCATCAGAAGAATCATCAACCATGTCGACCAAAGAATTCGAATACAAGATCGGTCAACCGATTGGTTTTGATGGAGATCGTGATAACTCTCGCGAGTTTATCCAGTCGTGCAATCTGCACTTTGACATCAATGAAAAGCTTTACACCACCGACAAACAGAAGATCATCTACATAACATCCTTCATGACCGAGAAGAATGCCAAGTCTTGGAAGGAACAATTCCTTGAACACGCCCAATCTACCGACACTTCGGGACAAAAAGTTGGTTATGGGACGATGGTGGATTTTATGAAGAGCTTCAAAGAAGCATTCGAACCAGTGGATACCAGGATGACCGCACTTACACGTCTTAGAGATCTCAAACAAGGAACTGGAGATCTTCACACCTACGTCGCCGACTTTGAGGCACTTGCAGCCAAGGCTCATATCACCGATAACGCGACGAAGATCCAGTTCTTCCAAGACGGTCTTAATTGGGGTATCCTCACGAAGCTTTTCAATACGGGAGATGTCTCCGAGATATTCAGAGATGTTGTGTTGCAATGCGTTGCTATTGACAACGCCCATCATCGGCTTAACGCCATGAGGACACGTCATGTTCCACAACAGAAGAAGAAGAACTATGGGAATGCACGGTATATTCCGAACCGTGATTCCAACGCAATGGTCGTAGATCGAATCTCCGACATGGAAAGATCCGAATGCATGAAGAAAGGGCAATGCTTCGGATGCAGAAAGACAGGACACCGCATCCATAATTGTCCTGATAGAAAGAAGAAGACCCCGCTCCGACAAACCGAAGTCAAAGGGGAAGAAGAAGATGAAGAGACTGTACGACGGGTTGTGAGGATTTTTGATGTGGAGAAACAAAGACTCGACGTATGTTTCTCCCAATGTAATACTAAGACTTGTACGCGCTGTAGGTGAAAGAAAAGAACTTCGTGTCCCAATCACCCTCCACTCGCGTACTCGTTTGAAATCCGTCGACACTACTGCTGTTATCGATTCCGGAGCAGCAGGAACATTCATCTCAGAAGAGTTTGTGAAACTCCATCAAATCACACGACGAAAACTCAAGGAACCATTTCGAGTTACAACGGCAGATGGAACTCTCATAAAAGGAGGGCCAATCACGCATTACTGCCTCCTTGTGGTCAAGATTGACGATCGAACCATGTATGGAAAATTCAATATCACCAAACTCGGAAGGAGAGATCAAATCCTCCTTGGAATTCCTTGGTTACGAGCAATGAACCCAATTATAGATTGGGCTGCTGAAACGCTTGTCCTTTCACGGACAGACAAATCAGACGAGATCGAAATCGATCTGGATAAAGACCGAGAGAAGAACGGGTTGCCCCGACTATTCAAACATCATACCAAATGGCAACATTCCCGACTCCCGAAACCATTCATCGCTTCTCCCGCTGATGCTCCAGAAGACCCAGAACCAGAAGTACGTATCCACGTACTGCAGAACCCACTCCACGTGTACAACTGCCGCGAGCAGTATCACCGATTCCCCGCGCAGAGAAGCGCAAGAATGAATCTGAACCCGAGCATCGGGTCGGACAAGAACCTATTGAGCAACGGCCAATAGAAGAACAGAAACACGGAAAGAGGAAAACAGAGGAAGAACTCCCAGGACGAGACACCAATGTACCAAAACTGTCCAAGTTCTTCGTTCCCCCGAAAACTCTTTCAGCTTCGATTGAAGAAATCCCTGATAAGGAAGAACCCGTGCCCTCGTTGATCCCAACCGAGGATGATGACCAATTTGACACCATGCACGACGTCTGGCATGCTCCAGAAGTGCGCGAAATTTCCTCTTATGAACTAGGAGAAGGAGAATTTCTTGTGGAATATGATACCGACGGGATTAGCATGAGGATCATAGAAGAAGTATCCATGGATACACCCTTGACACGTGACGGAACTTCTCACCTTGAACAATCCTCTCCCTATTCTTCAATTCCACTCCCTCCTCCGAAATACAGTAACAAAGCTCAGGAATTCGCTACGGACGAGAAGGAAAAGAAAAAGAAATCCTTCGAAGAATTGGTCCCGGATTATTTGCACGACTTCGCAGACGTCTTTGCTAAAGACGGACTGAACAAACTACCCCCTGAACGCCCTGGTATCGATCATCGGATCGACACCAAACCCGGTTTTATTCCTCGTACGTCTAAGGTTTACCCGCTATCGGAAAAAGAACGCGCTGCTGTCAAAACGTTTATCGATGAAAACGTTGCGAAAGGCTTTATCTCGGAATCGAAGTCACCTCAAGCCAGTGGCTTCTTCTTCGTGGGAAAGAAGAGCGGTGAACTGCGTCCCTGTCAAGATTATCGCTACATCAATGATTGGACAGTCAAGAACGCATATCCGCTCCCACTCCCTATTTCCCTTGTCGCACGTCTTCACAACGCACAGTTCTTTACGAAAATGGATATCCGGTCCGGCTATAACAACATTCGCATCCATCCTGATGATAGGTGGAAAGCTGCTTTTACCACGGAATTCGGCCTATTCGAACCGAACGTCATGTTCTTCGGCCTTTGTAATTCCCCAGCAACTTTCCAAGCGTACATGAATCGCACCTTTCAACAAGAAATCAATGAAGGATGGATGGTTATCTATATGGACGATATCTTGATTTTCTCTACGACAATGGCAGAACACCGCGAGCGAACCAGACGAGTTCTGATAAAAATACGGAAGGAACACTTGTTCCTGAAACCGGAGAAATGTACCTTCGATGCAGAAGAAGTGGAATACCTCGGAATGATAATTCGCCCCGGACAAGTTGCTATGGATACCGCCAAGACCAAGGGAATCTCTGAATGGCCAATCCCGAAATCTGTAAAAGATGTTCGGTCATTCCTCGGTTTCTGCAACTTCTACCGCACGTTCATCTCCCATTATTCTGACATCGCCAGACCCCTTATCGACTTGACAAAGAAGGATAAGGCCTTTGAATGGTCAACCGAATGTATGGACACCTTCGAAGAACTGAAACGACGCTTCACTTCCCAACCGGTACTCCGTAATCCTGATCCCTCCCGGCAATTTGCTATTGCTACCGATGCTTCGCTTGTAGCAACTGGCGGAGTTCTTTTACAGACTGATGAAAATGGTGTTTATCACCCATGTGCATATCTTTCACAGTCCTTGAACCCTGCAGAACGCAATTACCAGATCTTTGATAGGGAACTCCTTGCCGTGATCCGGGCACTGAACGAATGGCGTCATTATCTCGAAGGAAACTCACACCCCGTCTTGGTATTCACCGACCACAAGAACCTTCTGTACTTTAGAAGTGCACAGAAGCTTACCCGCCGCCAAGCACGTTGGCAATTGATTCTGTCTATCTATGACATCGAACTGCATCACGTTGCAGGTACTAAATTAGCAGTACCTGATGCACTTTCCCGCCGACCCGACTATGATTCCGGCAAAGACGATAACGAGGACCAGACCCTCCTCCCTGACGCTCTATTCGTTCGTCTTATTGACACCGACTTGAAGGATGTGCTATCATCCTCTGACCCCCTCGACGACCCTGTCTTCAAGACGGCATCTGATGCCCTTGATGGCGTGTGCCTGCCTCCTATGAAATCGGCACTCTCTGATTGGAAGATAGAGGAGAACGTCCTCTATTTTAAGGATCGCGCTTATATTCCCCCGGCGCTTCGCTCCGATATCCTGAAAAGGTATCATGATCATCCTACCGCGGGACACCCCGGTAGATTCAAAACTGAAGAACTCGTCAAACGGGAAGCTTGGTGGCCTGCAATGGGCTCTTATATTCGGAAATACGTTGAGGGTTGCGCCCTTTGTCAGCAAATGAAAGCGGATACTCATCCCGTTCGACCTCCGCTCGCGCCTATTCCTTCTTCGGCTGTTCGCCCGTTCTCCCAGATCTCCGTTGATCTTATCACCGATCTCCCCATCTCTGGAGGCTTTGACAGTATCATGGTCGTGGTAGACCATGGCCTTACGAAGGGGGTAATTATTATCCCTTGTTTGAAAACCATCACTTCAGAAGGTGTGGCTAAGCTATTTTTAAAACATGTTTACCGACGATTTGGACTCCATGACAAAGTCATCTCGGATCGAGGACCGCAATTCCTATCTCGCTTCTCAAAGGAACTTGCCCGACTTCTCGACTACGTCATCGCTCCATCCACGGCTTATCACCCACAGACTGATGGTCAAACAGAAAGGCTTAATCAGGAACTTGAAACATACCTCCGCATCTACTGCCGTAACAACCCCGAAGATTGGGTAGAACATCTACCAATCGCTGAATTCGTCCACAACCACCGAAAACACGATGCAAGGAATGCATCACCATTTTATTTGATGATGGGATATGAACCACGAGCTATCCCTCATCTCATCCCTGATTCATCAGTCCCCGCAGCAGAAGATCGAGTACGATCTCTGCAGAAGATAAGAGAAGAAGCAATCGCCTGTCACAACATTGCTATGCAGACAATGGCCGAACGATCCCGAGGAGATAAGTACATCCCATGGAAGATCGGAGATAAGGTTTGGCTATCCGCCGCTAATCTTAGACTTAAACTCCCATCAAGGAAACTGGCACCGAAACGATACGGACCTTTCCCGATCATCGATGTCTTATCACCCATCACGTTCACACTCAAGCTTCCTCCGCAATGGAAGATTCACCCTACGTTCCATGCTTCTGTCTTATCATCCTATAGCGAAACAGACGTACACGGACCGAACTTCCCCGAACCCCCACCTGATATCATCGAAGAAGAAGAAGAATATGAAATCGAAGCAATTCTTTCCCACAAAGGAACCGGCAATCGCCGACGTTATCTCG
The DNA here is from genome assembly GCA_016800925.1 of Suillus spraguei. Taxonomy (NCBI): domain Eukaryota; kingdom Fungi; phylum Basidiomycota; class Agaricomycetes; order Boletales; family Suillaceae; genus Suillus; species Suillus spraguei. The sequence continues at coordinate 58,556 of JABCPU010000038.1, read as the reverse complement.
TTTCCTGGAAAGGATATCCATCGGGAGATAACGAATGGCTCCCAGAAAAGAACTTGAAGAACTCCGCTCGAATCTTGAATGCTTATAAGAAGCAACACGCCCTCTGATTATCTTCCAGTCAATCAACCGCATCAGCACTTGATCAGCTACCAACCAAACATTGAAATGTCTTTCCCCACTGCTTACATTACACCCGTCGTCACTGCCACCAATGACTCCGACTCTGAAACTGAACGATACGGAACCCTTACCACTGAAATCGATAACTCCTCTTACATCGAAGCCGCCATTCTCTGCGAGGGACATGCCCTCGAAATTGAAAGAATCCTTACGGAAAGAGGCGCCTTCCCTGCCCTCCTCATCGTCAACATCATTCGTATTGCAGCCCTCATTGAAGCCACTGCCAAAGAAACAACGGAAATTACTCTCCGTCACCGCTTCCTTCATCTTCAAAAACGCATTCGTGCTTACGCTATGTTGCTTCTTCCCGATTCCTTTAAGAATGATGTTGAAGAAGCTATTCACATCATTGCCGAGCGTCGAGCAGGTGTTGCTCGACCTCCCTCTCCGCAGGAAGATACGCCACTTCCTATCCCAGCACCCTCTTCTTCACGCGCTTATACTAGTCTTGACGCCTTTACTGGCTTATACACTGCTGTCCAAGAGATCGGACAACTTACAAACCAAGTCGTCGAAACCATTCAACAGTCAGTCGCTGAAACAAGAGCAGCCAGAAACTTAGTGGAAGAAACTATTACCGATCTACAGCAGACGCAAAGTAACCTTGCCTCTCCAAGAACCCCATCCCCGATTCAACGACCAACCTCACCACCTCCCACTACCGTCTCTCATGACCATCCCGCATGGCTGTATGAACCATGCACAGAAGAACAGGTCGAAGCCGCAAAACTCATCGGAATCTCTACCACTGAACTGATAACATTAGGTCCCCGACTCCGCGACCTTCATATACATCCTCCTATGTCTATCCCATCATCATTCGGTCCTATGGATCCCGTTTCACCGGTCTTAGTAAAGGACTTCGGCGTTACTTCCTCCTCTTCATCCACCGAACTCCTTGCGGCTGCCGAACGAGAAGTTACTCCGGATCTCCCTATGTCGGCATACACTTTATCCACCGCCCAACAAGCGCAGTTGAAGCGGCAGAACACCCTTGCCTTAAAACGTATGACGAAGAAGAAGGGAAAGAAGCGCGCTAGATCCACTAGTCCTACGCCCATCATTTCCCCGTCTCCCTTACGCAAAGTTTCTTCCAACCCTGACGAGAACATGAAATGCCGCGTCTGTGGATTATTAGGACATCGTCAAAAGAACTGTGCGGAATATCAGTGCAAGGTTTGCAGATATTGGTCGCCTACTCATTTATCTCTCTACTGCCCCAACCGAGTTGGGCCTCCTCCCTTCGAATTAACTTGGAAAGATGAGGGATTTTACGAGCACTTCGTGCTTGGGAAAAGCAGCTTGACGATGAACGTATTCAGGCAGAGAAGAGAAGGGATTCCAAACGACGCGCTGGTTTGGAGGAAGCTAAGTACATGATGAGTGGATCCTTTGCCGATGAAGACTACGAATGGAGCGACGATCCCGTTTACTATGCGAACCAAGATAAGTAAAAGTCGGTGATTTTACATGTAAAGAGGGGGTAATGTTACAATCGTACGTGCCCCTATTCATTTTCTACTTCATTTACCTTGTATATTACATAACATGACTCTGACTCATATGCTCAACGCATCTGTACTATAGTTGCCTTCCTCCTTTGGATACGCACTTACGTTCTCACGTCCTCTCTTGGTCTGTGCGCACATATTGGCCTATTTAAGCACAGTGTACTTGTAGTAGATTCCCTACTTTAATCTTACTGGGTTTTACCTGGAATCTCCTTCGCTTAGGTCTCCAACCTAAGTCGTCTTGAATCGTCTCTAAGTCTAAGCACTCCTTAGCCTTAGCCTCTATTCTCGCGGATACCTCTTAGACTTGTCTTTGAGGCTGAACCCTTGATCGTACTCAGGAACACGTTCCTTGTACTTTCACCTTGTTCTCTCTTGAACATTGTAAGAACTCCCAGCAGACCGCCTGTGTCTTTTCACTGTCGCTGGTAACGCCACCCCAGTTCGTAACAGTAGGCTTGACAGCGCGGCCTGAACGACGAATGAATGAATTGAGAGTGCCTTTGGATGGAGGAGGGGGAGGGAGGATGGTAGTGTCATCATCTGGGTCGTGTATCCACTCCATCTCTTCAGCGCTTTTCAACGAACTGTCAGGACAATGGGCTGGTGCAGACGACTCGAACATAGTTACAGCAGGGAGTGCAAATGTTGAACCTATACCACAAGTGAATATATATATCTCAAACTAAATAAAAAAATGTTGCGCACCTTCAAGTTCCAAAATGACAATCCATTGCGCAAACTTGGTGGAAAACCCAGGAATCACCACAGTAGTAGGTATATTCTGAATGAAAAAACATTAGAAGTTAGCAACTTATCAAACATGAGAGACGGTGAACATAGTACCGGTGCTTCGAGTCGTTGCATAGCTGAAAAAAGTACCCTTGTTGCTTGTGCAATGTGGGGAATGCTACTGTCAAAAGAAGAGAAGGAACAGAAGTTGGTGAGCGCACTACTTAAACTGACAGGAAGCCTCACGAAAAACACGCAGCTGGAATTGTGCACATGGTGCAGGTTCGGACCGGTTCGGACGCGTCCGAACCGGTCCGCATTTTTCAGTGACGACATCGAACCCCGAACCTGTTAGGGGGTTCGGTCCAGGAGAGAGACCAAACCTGTGACCGAACCACTGGTCCAGTCTGGATGGGTTCAGGTTCGAACCATGGTTCGGGACCGGACTGCGGCAGCACTATGCGGATGATACGTTCAGAATGGTGGAAAATGAACATCCAAGGGGAAAGAATGAGGAGCATGATTCCGATTATGATGAGCGTGATGCCTCCCACTCGGCTGCTGGTCATTACAATACCCAGCCCAATGATAAGAATTGGCCACGAGAGGTATGGAAGGACACCGATAATGCTCCTTCTCAATGAATCTGTGGTCACAAATGTAATCTCCGGGAAATCTTTCCATCTGATGGCTGCCACCCGACACCCATCAACCACAAGAGCTCCATTCTTTGTGATACCAGCGACCTGGATCTCCGGTAGAATATCCCAAAGGTTGGCGCGGTAAATATCGTCGTCAGAGTACCAGCATGCCGTCTTGGTGATGGTCGAGGGCAACATGGATACCATGCGCTCAACGATACGATCATTATCATTGGCCATTGACAACCTCGCAAGAGCGTGCAACTCGTCCTCTGAACGGCTTGGCTGAATTCGGTGCTCAAAAAAGCTCATAAGCACATACACACGCTGAGCCTTGTACGCCCCACTGGCGATAGAGTTTTTGCTCATTGTATCCAGCTTTGGTAGTGGAGGAGTAACACCAGGTGCTAGATCTGCCGTACCGTATCGCCATATAGCTGATTCCAAGAGTGTCAGGCGCTCCAGTCTCTCAAGCGGGTCCTTTCCGCTGTATGCGTTGACGATAGCCTGTTCGATACATATCTTTGCTCTAGACCGTGCGTTTTTGGCTTGCCCGTGTCATTATAGCAAGTGATGGTTTCATCTCGCGTGACTGGGAGCTGCTGGTACATCCTAGCCTGTCCTGTTGAAAGCGTCAGATGAATATTAGAAACCCACAGGACTTTCGAATTGTCTGGACTCACGGTGAACAGACATACACGAGTAAAGGTGTTACCTGGTATTACAGCGACACTCAAGCACTAGTACCTTTGTATTACGCGGGCCATAGCTTCAGACCTCGGAACTTATGCTTGAATGCCGGGGAACAGCTGACGAATTTATACCCTACCATAAGGTTCGGGTGGACCCTGACTGTGATGCTAGTGGAAAGAGGGTCAGGCAGGCAGCTTAAAGTGGGATAGCTTAAATTTTGGGCGTCACCGCAGCATCAGTTGATAGGGAGATGAGGATCGTATTTGAAGACTAGTGGCTTGGAGCTACAAGTTCATGGGCAATTATACCCAAAGGGCACTTTGCCATGCTTCCTTGGCCGTGCAGAACAGCTCTAAAAATAAAGTGAGTGCAGAAATTTTTGAAATTAGCTTGTATTCAAATCTACCTCGAGCGCACGCTCAAATTTCAAATTTGGCCGTTCGTTCTGTGATTGAACGGTTCTGTGCTTACTATGGAGGCAACCGTAGACTGCGCGTGTCAAAGTCAGCAACCTCAACTGACATCCAATTCAAAAGGTAATACTCAGCGTTATCGGGTGGCATGTCTGAGGCCTAGGAGTGGCTGAGAGACTAGCTATGATTGGATCCTTTGCCCATCAGTGGGGTTGGTGTTGCAGCTGCGCTGTGTACAGTCACTAGGCTGGCACAGCGGAAAAGTCGTTCCTGACTCCCACGGTCTGAGTCGTCAGTAGTCCAGAGATTCTGAAAGCCGTCATCTGTCGGCAACGCCATATTGCATGCTTATGCACCTCCACATCCTGCTGCAAATATTACTACTAATGATATACTCACGTACAGTTTCCAGTTCATGGTCTTCGCAGTCCTCGCCACACGCACGCACCTCTATCTCTAGCAGACGAACCGACATGCACGCCACTCCGGTACCCTCGTGGGTATTCCGATGTTTGATATGTCTGTCCTTTGTAAATTCTAGAGTGTGAGATCTTATCTGTGGCTTATTTGGCGTCACTCATGGAGCAAGGCTTGGAAGTACTGTGGGGCGAGATTATTGGTAGGGGTGGACTTGGTACAGTTAGCTACAGAACAAATCTGTCGCAGGGTGGGAGGAGCATTTGGATAGCCTTGGTCTACTTAATATCCATAATATAATCTCCACTATAAGTAGTGGCGGATTCGGGATTTGGTGCTAGAGTCAGATGCCAGGTTTCTGATATCATTGACAAGTAAAGTACATGTTCAAAGTGACTAGCAAAACAATCTCATCCAAGCGCAATCCATTCACACGCCTCCATTTTCTCACTGATTTTCGTCGGCATCCTCAATACGCTCTCCTTATGCAGCTCGTTGATATCACACCTCTCCGAGCACAGCACAAACCTCCCAAGCCCTCCCTCCCGTCCGACAAATATACACACAGTTGGCGGTCGCTCTGCACGAAAATAGTACATCGTCGAGGAGCATGTGTCGATGAGCGTATAGATGTGTCCTGCATCTTGTCCACTATCCGCTAGTTTTGCATCGTCGTATTGTTTGAGTGAACCTCCTCGCTCTGTGCTTCGTTCGGGAACCGAAAACTGTGATCCACTCGGCGTCAAAGACATTCTTGGGAAGTGTCCCCTAGCAGCACCATACAAGTGCCTCTCTACATCTGTGATGCTGATGACCCCTTTCACTCCAATGAACCATGGTTGTGCGCGGGTGATACGCCCAGACTGATGAAAAACGAACAGCCGAGGGGAAATGAAGAGGAGCACGATTCCGATCACAACAAGCGTAATGCCTCCCACTCGGCTGCTGGTCGCAATAATACCTAGCCCGATGATAAGAGTTGGCCACGAGAGATACGGAACGAAACCGATAATGTTCCTCCTCAACGAATCTGTGGTGGCAAACGCAACCTCCGGGAAATCTTTCCATCTGATGGCTGCCGCTCGACACCCATCAACCACAAGAGCTCCATTCTCCGTGACACCAGCGACCTGGATCACCGGTAGAATATCCCTAAGGTTGGCGCGGTAAATATCGTCGTCAGAGTACCAGCACGCAGTCTTGGTTATGGTCGAGGGCAGCATAGATATCATGCGCTCAGCAATACGGTCGTTGTCGTTGGCCATTGACAGCCTCGCAAGAGCATGCAAATCGTCTTCCGAGTGGTTTGGTTGAATCCGGTGCTCAAAAAAGCCCATCAGCGCATACACACGCTCAGCCTTGCACGCTTCACTGGTGATGGACTTCTCGCCAATCATATCCAGATTTCGCGGGGGAGGAGTAACACCAGGTGCTAAAGCCGCCGTACCGCGCCGCCATATAGCTGCTTTTAACAGTGTCAAGCGCTCCAACCTCTCAAGGGGATTCTTTCCGCTGTATGCGTTGACGATAGCCTGTTCAATATCGTAGTTTGTATAGGCCAGTTTGGCCAGCTCAAACAACGACAAAGGCATAACGGCCTCCCGGTCTCGGAACTTGTAGCAAAGGCGAGGGCTCAGCAGCGCTTCGGGCATAGTCCATACCCGCTCTCCCCATCCTCTCCAGCATTCGTTTTCCCCAAGCGCAGATTTTCCGAGCATGATCATGGTCACCTCTGCTCCACGGTAGACATCTGCCATGCAGTACAAATCCATGTTCTTCTCTGACGGCGTATCTCCTAAACACTCCAAGTCGAGCCAATACGCATCGCATTTCTGTCCGAGTACTGCTGCACGAACCTCCTCTATGAACTGAGCCTTCTCCGACTCCTGATCTGGGCCTTGAGTGTAGGCATCAATGGCACGGTAAGAGATGGCGATGAATTTGGTATGGATGATGATATCGCAATCTGCACACGGGACCCATTCATTTTGGACCGGGTCGCGAATAATAAGAAGTCGAGGATGAAGGGTATGTGTAGGGACGTCCATCTCGCCTTCCTCGATAGTGCGCGAAGAATATTCCATAGGTGAACGAGCTGCCCATAGCTGACCACGGAACCGGCGAGCATACGGTTTGTAGTACCCAGTGTCATACACTTCCTTATCCTCCCCAATGTCATCCATTATGTCGGTGGAAGCGAAAATCTGTGCGAGCACGGAGCCAACTGACCAGGAGAGCTTCACAGTAAGCAGCGATGTGAACCACGACCATAAGACAATCCATTTAAAAATGTTCCACCCTCGAAAGGGAGAATTGTCTGTCAGCCATATGGCGGTTCTGCTTGCCTGGTTGATGTGGTCGCTGATGGCAACTTCGGATTTACCGAGGGGAGTGACGGCTTGCACGACGAGCTTTCGACAGACCCCAGTGGTAGGGCTGACATATCTCTGCTCTGTACCGTGCGTTTTTGGCTTGCGCAAGTCATCGTAGCAAGTGATGGTTTCATTTCGCGTGACTGGGAGCTGCCAGCGCATCCTGGCTAGTCCTGTTGAAAGCATCAAATGAAACTCAGAGACCCATAGGACTTTCGAGCTGTCTGGACTTACGGTGAGTAGAGATACACGAGCTCAGTCGGGATGTTACTTGGTATTACTTTCCGGACATCCGAGCACTAGTACCTTTATACTACGTGCTATAGCTTCAGGCGCCCGATCCTATACTTGAAAACCGGGAAAACGGCTGACGAGTTTAAACCCTATCATAATGTTCGGATCCCCAACTCCCACATTAGTGGGAAGAGGGTTTTGTCGGATCATGACCCGCAGGAAGCTGTACGTCGATGTGTTAGTAAACTTGTACGGTTAATGAATCCCCGATACCTATGGGAGGAGGTCTAGTCGATTTTAAACTTACTGTTCTGTCAACCCTTCTGCAAACACAGCCACGCCTTCCACATGTGCGACTTGAATTCACTCCTCCCGAACACCTGCTTCAGTGGGAGAGGGTTCTCTAAATGACATGCCGTCTATCAAGCACTCGAACCCTAGGTGTAGAGTTTCCTAATGAAATTAAGTTATATAAATAAATTGAAGGAAAGGAGGCGGAAAATTACAGTGCTGTGAAAGGACTCTCGAACTAGGTAAATGTCAGTCTGTGCTGGACTGGAGGCCCTTTCTCGTTCGTCCGGCTCAAGGTCACTCGTTATTCGCGCGACTCGCGTTTGGGCTGAAGGTCTTGGGCGTATATTGAAATGTCGAACTGCCATTGAATGCTTCAACACCAGTGAGGCCTGAGCTCTCAACCCCCCTCACCTGAACTGCATTCCAACACACCCATATCCACACAAGTCTTGTCTTCTCCTACCGCTCATCCTGTCCACCATCCTCGATCCTTGTTATTTTGCTTCATCCCACCATCATGACCGGTCACGGTAGCTTAGAAGGCCGATATATCAGACTTGAACGAGGGTCCCACATCACCTAATTTGTTTTGTGCCTCATCTTCGCCCCCTCTCTACAGTTATCAGGGTAATCTATTTTCCACTCCTTTTTACCGTCGGGGCGCCTATATAAATATATTTAGAAACAACTAGATTAGACATACACTTGGCATTACAAACATGCACGCGCACCATATCACGAATATGATCCTTACGATGGTTGGACATTACACGACCCACATGGACATGCGCTATGATTGCATATTGCTCTCTAATAAACATAGAGAAGTTCTCGACAAGTTGCAGTAGGCTGGGAACAGTAACTGGCAAGAAACTACGAGCGAGGCAGGAGAGACAGATTATGAAGCATTCAGCATCAATAGAACAGAAGCCGTGATACAAAAAGTGTTGTATCAGAAAAAAGCACCTATGCGGCAATGCTCGGAAGAGTGGATGCAAGATGACTAAGACCTGACTGGGTAAGTATAAACTGGCATCATGTGATCGTGCAGACTTCCTAAACCAAGTGAAGCAGGAATATGAGCGTAAGGTACCCTACCCTCCACACTCCATTCTAGGTATATTATGAAGACGCATGTGATTCCATCCTTTGCAATAACCGGACAAAGTGAACCGGGCGCGGGGAGAGGCGAGGCCCTTTTGACTATCAACAGCGGGCTTGAGCCCTGGCTTGTCCGCAACCTTGTCATTAGGCTTTGCAAGAGAACACCTGAATACCTCACTTGCCATGAAGAGTAGGACTATGAGCAGCCTTACAATTCACGTTTCGCCATGCATGAGAGACGAGCCCCTGATGCTTGGTGCTGATTGTGAGAGATGGATAATCAGTACGATATCAATCACTTGCCATTCTCAACGTACACAACCAAAACAATTCCACCATGTGCTGGAGATGCGGTGAGAATATCAGCGGTACTTAAATACAACTTTGCGGGAGCAGTCAACTTGTTCGAACTAGATTCAGCGCGTTTGTAGCCGAAATGAGCATAGCCTGTGCCTGCATTCATTAACCGAATAAGTCTATCAGAGAAATCGAGAAGAATACACTTTTCCGAGGTGTGAACCAAGAAGCGAACATCGATTTTCATCACTCAAAGTCACCGAAAATATCCCGCTGAAGAATGGAGGGGTGCCCGATATACGCAAACACGATCTAGGAGGTATGGGAGGTAATCTTAGCAAAACTGTTATCATTGTCGGAAGCAGGAAGGATCGCAGTAGCTCGGTAAGTTCTTCCACTGACAGCCAATGAGTCGGAGATAGCCCTATCCTTATCGCACTTCTGTACCCTCTCCAGTCTAACTTGGGGTTTGACAGTTACCCTACACACGTTCCATGCTATAAATGTATTTTAATGGTGTAGTGAGATTGGTTATATACGCACGAGGAAAATATTACTGCTACCTTCCGTGCATATGTGTGATCCAGCGTGCGTGCTTAGATGCTTGAACGACATGTTTGATACTCGGGATTGGATCTGCTGAGGCGATAGGGAAGTGAGGAGAGCGGATACCTGAAGTACAGGGTCCAATTGAATTGCAGAAACCAATCGAGCTGCTTCATACTTACGTCAAATTTTAGCCACGTGACCTAACATTTTGATCTTAACTGTTAACACTTGCTGTATCTTAGACCACGACACACTTGTACCACAGCGCTACCCGCAAGGGACAGTCGATACCACATAGCCATGTCAGACTGGGGTAAACACATGAATTTGTTTCATCATATCTTCCACAACGCTCACCACGATCAAGCACAGAATCCGACGATGCTCCTGCTCCTGCTGCGCGATCGATCGCGACTAAGAAACCCGTAAAGAGTAAATGGGAGGGTGAAGACGAAGAAGAATCATCTCCAGCAGTATGTCACTACCATTTCCTCCCTTATTCACCTCACTGATCTTACTAGAGCGACTGGGATGCATCCTCAGATGAATCCTCGGATGACGACGATAAACCAGCAGCAGCACCCGTAGCACCCCCAAAAAAGAAGGGCACAGTGAAACAAAAGATAGCAGAGAAAGAAGCTGCGAAAGCTGCGCGAGGGGATGATGATGATGTGGAATATGACGAAGACTCTGTCCTTGATCCGCGCGAGAAAGCGAGGTTGGATAGGGAGCGGGAGATTAAAGCTGATTTGGATAATGCTGCTGCGCTTTTTGGGGCTGCTGGTCTCGGAGGTGTGTCTTAGGCTTGGAGTTGAATTTAGGCTTTGTGTTTGAGCGTTTTGAGCTGATCTCTCCGCGCCCAGGCACTTCATCCGAGCTAGACGCACTGATCTCCTCTAATCCCCGCACAAAAGAAGATTTTCAGGATTTTTCAACAAGAATAATCGAGTTCGTCATTAAGCGACATCAGAACAAGCCACTGTACGCGTCATTCGTGGAGCATCATGTCCGAGAGCTCTGTCAGCCTTTAAAGGACGTGGAGATCAGGAAAGCCGCGAGTGGGCTTACGACACTTGCTAATGAGAAGCAGAGAGAGCAGAGAGATAAGACGAGCGGGAAGAAGAAAGTTAAAGCTGCTGTGAAGCCTGTCCTAGGCTCGGCAAAAGTCGCGAATAAGTGAGTGTATCGTCTATAACGGTCGCCACGATCGCTGATCGGTCCTAGATTTGATACGGGGGTGTATGATGAAGCGCTGGATGATTTTGGTACAAACCAAGATGATTTCATGTAGAATAGTAGTATCTGCGCATCTACCATATTACGTCTGAGTAGATTTTTGTCTTTTTAGTATGAGCTAGTATATCAAAGCTCAGTCGTCCTCGTCCCCTTCGTCTTCGCTTGTTTCGTCATCGTTGACGAGGCCTACTAACCCTCCGCCTTCTTTTTCCTTCAGAACGCGCCCGGCTTCGCTCAGCTTTGAGGCGAATGCTCTCCGTGCGCCCGAGTTGGCGCCAACGTCCCATATCTGTAGTTTTGCCTTAGAGCCTGCTGCAGCGATCGTAAGGGGATCGTCTGGCGAAAACACCGCTGAGAAGACTTTGCCCTAAAATCGCGAATCAGTATATGATGTTGATTGCGATAACAGAATCAAATGAAATACTGACCACTTCCATATCCCTCGACGCAACCATACTGACAACAGGCTTGCCTCCAGCGGTCTGCTCTACGTTCCACACTTTGACGAGTTTATCCGTCCCTCCCGTGCATATACAACCTCGCAGCAATGGGTTTACGTCAAGAGCCGATACGGCACCATCATGAGCAGAGAGCGTAAACCGTGCAGGTGAGGGGGATTTCATATCCGTAGGAAGCGCCCGAGCATCAAAGTTAAGTACGAGACCATTTTCTAACGAGACCTACAAGTCCATCAACGATCCAAACATCTGACAACGAATCAAGATTGACACTCACATAAAACGCATGCGTTTCCCAGGGATCCCATCGCAAAGCCTCGACATCAGCACCAAGCACAGCCCCAACACCTGTATCTGGCGCCCTAGAATCAAACACCCGAACCGTCCTATCATAGCTTCCAGACAAAAGCACCGTTGGTTCCTTCTCGTTCCATTGTACGGCTTGCACTTTATCTTTGTGCACTCCAAAGCTCCTTATCGCACCCTCCCCATCCACGATCGGACGAGACAAATCCCATAGCTTCACCGTACGATCCGCGGATGCGCTTGCTAGCATGTGTCGATGCGTGCGGTTCCATGAGAGCCCGAGGACGGCGTCAACGTGATATTTGTCTGATGAAGGTCGGTGTTTTGTCTTTTTACGCTTCTTTTTACCTGTGCCCGCTGGCACAGGTACATGTGCGGCTGTTTTATCAGGTCTGCCGAGGATCATGTCAGGGTACATGCTTTCCATGACGTCTAGTGACCATATTTCGATTTCAGGATCGAGCGTACCGACTGCGATGTAGTTCCCGAATTTTGGTGGGGTGTCGGTTTGCATTTCTGAGGATGCGGGTGGGAAGTCTAGCCATTCGAGGCAGAGGGGAAGTTGGGGAGCATGAGGTCGTGGTGGACGTAGAGGTTGTCTTGGGATTCGTCGTAGACGTAGATCTCGAGTTGGGAGACGTCGTCTTCGGTTTTTGCGGTGACCAGGAGGTTGTCTGTTGGGAGGATCTCGAGATCTGAACGCTCGTCATCTTCAGCATCCTGTATAGTGTTAGATGCGAATAAAAGAGAGGCAAAGCAACCGCACGTCTTTGAGTGTGATGTATGGATCATCCTGGTTATCTCTATAGAATGTAAGTCCTTTAATATTGCTGAATGGACCCATGCCTGCGAAATATTAGCATCAATGAATAGGCAGTGTCCGCAGATATACCATCTTCTTTGACATCGTCCTCGTCATATTCATCCAAATTATACTGCGCAAGATCATCTTCCTTTTCAGGCGCCATAACCTGTACATCTCCATCCACCTCCATCGACGCATTCTCCTCGCTTATAATATCATCAGCAAACATCACCGAGCAAAAACAAAATCACGCACTCGACCCATGCATCATCATCACCATCTTCATCCGCATCATCTGCCTCAGCACCTTCCGCGCCCTTGCCCATAATTTTAGCAGCATTATGCGCACGCTCGAGCTCTATCCGCGCATCCTCAAGCTCGATGTGTGCGAGTGCACTGACGCGCTCCAGTTCCTTATCATCGAGACGTATCTGGAGGCTGATGGGCTGAAACGCCGCGTTTTACCCTAGTATTCGGGTTAGATATCTGGAGTGTGCGGGATGGGGATTAGTTACCATGATACACAGGATATGAGGTTGCTCATTGTTTGTGACGGTGAGCAGCGAATCTAATTTTTTGTGATCGTGCTCACGTGACCGCTAACTAGTAGGATTCGAAACTTTCTTTTCGTCAGGACCGCTTTGACTTATTTATTGAAATTCATATCAATAGTAAGTACCAGTATGCATTCTTCAACTAACCCAGGTTATAACTGAATAGGTTACAATTGGTGCGTCCCATTTTGAATGAATAATTGAATTTATGGGATTAAATAATAGCTGGCATTGGGTTACTGGAGGCCGCCGATCAGGGAATCGTTGACAAAGTCATATTGTCTTTTACCATTTCGTGACAATAACATAATGCAGAGTATGTACTCGTAACGGGCCATGGCATCGGTTCAAGGATTGTCGGTTCAAGGACTCATCGGTTCTCTGGTACGGCTGGTATTCGGACCAGTTTGTGCAGCGTTTGAAAGAACCGAGCAAGGTCCTACTGATAAAAGGGTACCGGAAACTGCCAGATTTGACCATTTCTCGGACGCTCTCACAAATGGCAGTGTCATCCCATAAAAATAATCTCAAGCTGCTAACGCTGGGACTTATCTTCCATATTGTATTCATTGCTTCTGTCTTTGATTGCTACTTCACTAGCCCAGTCGTTTATGGCATGCTTCCCCGCAGAGCTGGCTCTGGGGAAGCAAAACGGGTCATTCTTATTGTGGGCAAGTATAGCTTTACTTTCCGTAGCACCAACTGCTCAATCAACGATTTCTGTCAGGAGACGGTCTACGCGCAGACCTTCTATTTAATGTGAATGCGTTTTCTTTCATTCCTTCCTCACCAAAAATTGTAGCGCCTTATTTGCGCGATATCATTCAAACGCGAGGAGCGTTTGGATTATCGCACACTCGAGTACCGACAAAAAGTCGACCTGGGCATGTCGCAATAATTGGTACGTCACTGCCCGATTCGTCAGTAATATTGGGCTGAGTTAAGAAATCATAAGGGGGTGCGTATGAGAATATTTCTGCAGTGACCAAGGTAAAGAGTCAATTTCTTCGTTCTTCTTGTTATCATATACTGATGAGACTCACGAGACAGGGTTGGACAACGGATCCGGTCAGTTTCGTAGCAATGGACACTGCGACCGATGTTTCATTCCTTCTCTAGGTTCACTTTGACACTGTCTTCAATCAATCCAGTCACACTTTCTCCTTCGGCTCCCCAGACATACTACCAATGTTCGCCCAAGGTGCAACGCCCGGAAAAGTTGACGCTTGGTGCTACGATGAGGCGGACGAAGACTTACGAAAGGCACGAAAGTTCAGACTTATTTCATTCACGTTATTAATCAGACCAACTGGATAGATGCCACCGCTCTAGATACGTGGGTTTGAACCAACTTGGGACGTGGTTTCAGAACGCATCGTCGAATGATTTACTTGATTCAGAATTACGTGCTGATAAAGTGGTGTTCTTCTTGCACCTCCTTGGTCTGGATACTACTGGTCACTCGTACAGACCACATTGCAAGGTGAGCATCTCGATCAGTGCGCTTTTATTTATTTACTCCGTTGTAGGAGTACATGAACAATATCCAAGTGGTCGATCGCATCGTCCGACAAACAGAAGAACTTTTCTCTGACTTCTACCACGATGAAGAGACAAGCTTCATATTTACAGCTGACCACGGCATGTCTAAGATCGGCAACCATGGCGATGGCGGTGATGTCTACGCTGTATCAGTTTTAACAATGAGGTGCTGACAGGGTTAGCAGACCCAGACAACACGCGTACCCCGCTAATTGCATGGGGGCAAGGTATCAGGGGCCCACTTCCTGACGTGATTCCTTCTTCACACGATGAGTACTCTCGGCCCTGGCAGCTTGAAGATTTCCTGCGACAAGATGTGGAACAAGCAGATCTTGCGCCCCTGATGGCCGCGCTGCTTGGTGTTAACTACCCGGTAAATTCAGTGGGAATTCTCCCTGATGTAGACCCTACGCGATCTGGCTACTTGCTACCGCGAGAAGGAGAGTCGGCCTTGGCCCGGCTTGCATTGGCAAATGCAGAAAGTATTTTAGAACACTACCGAGTAAAACACGGTGCGTCCAAAATGCGCTATCTAGCTTTTCTGTCCATAATTAGTTGCCTGTCAGAATTGAAGGCTGTACAAACCATTCTATACAAAGTTTTCGAACCTTTGGAAGAAGTCAGCCAAGATGGAAAGCCTTTAAGAGTATCCTGGTTATCCAAAATAGAACGTTTGATCAGTGATGGAAGATTGTTCGAAGCACGTCAAGAGGCAACTGAACTCATCAATGTTGCTCTACGAGGTCTTCAATATCTTGCAACGTAAGCTGCCCGTCTATCGCTAGAAACAACTGCTGAGAGAATGCAGTTATAATCGAGTGCTTATACGGATCATCGTCATGATAGCATATCTGGGATGGTGTGCTTATGCATCATTGTCGATGTTTCCTCCGCCAATTTCCCCAGTTTCGGACAGGCAGCGTACCGTGGTCAGGCTTACCACTGCGACTATATTAGCGACATTTTGGGTACTGTTTGCTGCAGAGAAAGCGCCATGGAAATTCTATGTCTATGTGACTTTCCCCTGCTACTTCTGGCAGCAATTCGTACTGCATGGAGTTCCAATCGTTGTGCAACAGTTCGAGTCAAGCGACAGGCGTGGTCCTTTTATGGTTAAAGTGTTGTTCCACTTGGTTGTTGTGGTTGTTGTACTCCAGTGCATGGTCGTGCGTCGACCCTTGCTCATTTCATAAAGTTTGTTCGACTTACGAATAATCCAGGCTGCCTACAGTCACCGGTCGCTGTGGAGCATTGGTTCTGTGGCCATGGGTATTTTATGGCCATATGCGTCGTGGCCAAGTCATATTCGGTCGCAGCACCCAAGACTCTTACTTTCCTGGATGATTAGCTGTCTTGTAACTGGCATATTTCCCCTACTTAGTGTTAACAAGAGAGAGGATTTATACATGATGTAAGCGCAGTCTGACGGATCTGTGCCTATAGTTCATGCTCATATGTCTGTTAGCATGTGCGGTGGAGCGACGATCTTCGCAGTCGGCGCAGGTTGTACGCGTTTGGCGTCGAAGGGTGCTCCAAAAGTCGCACATCTATCTGAGATCATCCAGGTAGGTAGTTGTAATGGCGCTATGTAGTTGACTCATTATTAACTCATCTATATCCAAGGCGTCGTTTATCTTACTCGCCATGACAATTACTGCAAGCTCGGTAAAAAGTTTACAAGCGAAGCAGGGATTGCCCATCATTAACCAAACTTGAACATGGGTCATACTCGGTACCCCTAATCAACTGAGACAAGTCATACATCTAATTTTTATGCTTCTCAGCTGTATCGTCAATATATCCATTCATCTCTAAAGCACAGCACAACACTCCGACCCCAGAATTATATCGCTTTTCCTGGGCTTCAGCGTCTGCTTCGTCATCCTTTCAATCAGCGTCGAAGGCCTATTCTATGCCGCTTTCACATGCAATTTACTCTTATGGATTGAAGTCGAAACCACCGTCCATCCAGATCGACCTGGGGCCGCTTTGCAGAATCAAGGATACGAGTTTCACACTAACGACATCAGAATCGCACTCTTTTTCTTTTTTTTCGTTCAGGTGGCCTTCTTTGGAGCCGGAAAGTGAGTGATGAACAGGACTGACCTTCGTGGTGTCGATGTTGATGATTGACTATGCCCAGCGTCGCTTCAATTGCGTGAGTTTCCCCGACGAGCTGATCCAGCTCCGCTGCTTACCTCTTGTAGATCGTTCTACTTGAAACCTGTCTACCGTCTGGTACCAATTTTTAATCCATTCCTGATGGCAGCGTTATTGGTGGGTTCTTCAAACATTGTTTCGCATTCCGGAATGTGATCTTGTCAGCTGTTTTTGCTACTTTGAATGCAAAACTACACCTGCCGCCTTTCTCGCTATTTCTGGTCGCCCTGACGCTCACTGATGGTAGGTTGTTCCTGTTGACCTGCACTGATCGCTAACTTCTGGATCAGGAATGACTATGACGTTTTTCCTGAACGTCACGGATACTGGTAAGTTGGCTAGCTTGTGGTCAGATTGTACCGAATTGACATATGACGCAGGGTCGTGGTTGGAGATTGGGGAATCGATCAACTTCTTTTGCATAACTTCTCTATTATCGGTCTGGTCGGCTGGTATCTGCACCGCTGGGGAGTATCTCATGAGAGACACGTTGCTATTCCACAAGTCCATGGACAGTCACAAGCTGGAATGAGCAACATGTCGATGGTCCAAGAACCAACTAAACACCTCCATTGCGCAAACATCTTATTCATGATTTGTGAGATCTCACTTGGCCAACTACTCGTAGAACGGCAGTATGTACTACCACTGATTAGTGTGCAACCCGATGCCTTCGTTAAGACTATAATTAAACTACAGTGTGTGGCACGAGGTGAGTAATATGATAACATTGACTCGGGAATTGGATATGGATGACGGCAAAACCAGACGAGCGTCCACTAGTCCTTCAAGTGCTACTGGCAGTAGCTTGCGTAGCACGTAATAGCAAGTCAAACTAAACCATTTTAAGTTAAAACCAATCCTGAAGTTCGCTTGACCGAATTCCAGTGATCAACAGTTCGAGAGTCCCAGAGCCAGTACGGTTCTTCCAGCTACTACTCGCTTGCTACTGTTGTTTCAAAAGAAGCGCAATGCTGCGAGTCACTTCGCTCGGCAGTGGGTTTCCTGATGGTTGATGCAGACCTAGAATGGGCAAAGCTGGCTACAGACCAAGAGCGGAAAGCAGTGGTTGCAGACTGAGAGCGGGAACGACTGGCTGCAGACCCACCACGGGCGAGGCTGGCTGCAAACAGAGAGCGGGCGGGACCGGCTACAGTCTCAAAGCGGACAAAACTTGCTATGGACGTCTGGCAATGGTCATGCTTGGCAGTCGACTCTTGCGACGTCTGTCTGGCTGACAATATGTCTGAAGCAATAAACGAGCAAATGATCGCCCCGGAAATGCCCTTACTGCCGGTTTTTCAAGTTATCCAGCAGTTCAAGAGCTTACGATATTCCTTGCGTTAAGGCACCAAAATCCTTCCAGTCCTGCATTATCACCACCACAAGGTTATCGTCTCCCAGACATGGACATCATCCATGTTATGAAAGCATTTCAAGTTAGATTTCGCAAAAGCAAGACGAGAATTTTGGAATCAATCGGCTTATGAAGCTCTCAAGTACGCATGCCAAAACTGGGCATTCCACCTCTCATGAGTTCATCTATGGAATGACAGACTGAATCACATATTCAAGTTGTTTTGGAATAGTCATCTCCCTTCATGGCTCGAAGGCCAGTGGTGTTTAAAGGGCTTCTGTCCTGCCTTCTTATCTTATCAGAAGGACAGAAACATGCGGGGGTGCGTGATTGCATTAATTCCTGCAGTTAGGCGTGTTGACTTCTGATAGACTCTTGATAAACTCTCAGACACTTTGTTTCCTTTTTCCTTTATCTTGCTATCTTGATCACCATTGGTACCACACTGTCCATTGCTTCTTGGCTTCTGCGCCTTATGGTACCTCCGCTATGTCAATCCTCCGACGCTACGCTACCTAAGCGTCTCCGCAGATATATACATTGTCGCGCCTCTCATTGACACCTCAGTATTATTCCCTAACTCTACTGAGGTGTGTAGTACTCTCGTATTCTTGTATCTCACACGCAGACTTACTGATGTACCCTAGCATTCGTTTCGCTAGCGCGTATAAGGCGCACATGGGGACATGTCACTTTCAGGTTCAAGGAATATCTCAGCCAAGTATCTGAAACTGTTGGCGTAGTATCTGTAATTATAGGCTTTCGGTAACTTTTCAGCCCACAATGGGCTCCCGTATTCAGACCTACATGTTAGAAGTAAGATAACCTTAATATGACAATCCAATCTGTATCTACAGACATATTGACTTAGTTCAACAAGGAAAATTTGTCCTGTCTTGGGCTAATGATCACTTCTGTCAGGAGGTCAGGGTTATCGTGTTTCAACTGTATCACGGTATATCAGTTATCTGTATCTTTCCTACGCCTACTGTCAATACATCATAGAGTTATCACCAGAAAATGTACACCCCAACAGAGAGACGGCGATGCAGTTGCCTTGCACTAGTAAAAGGTGCCTTCACGGGTTGGTAGTGGGAACCGCACGGGGTTTTCTTGCCTTTTTTCTGCGACGTATGCATCAAACCTGGAGATAGCACCATCGGAAATAAATCTTCTCTTCTCCAGGTCACCGAGGACTATATGGCACCAAAATCGGCATCCAGAGCCAGTGCTATCATATAAGAAACGATTACGTCCATTAGATTCCAGTAAATCCAAAAGAGATTTAACCGTGGTATCAATAGTAGCATCCTCAGAAGCATCAGCAACACTTCTTTGAGATGACTCGTCGGGGGCCTCAGAGACAGCCAGGACACCAGTTCTACCGTCCTGGCCGGGCATCATGTCTAGCATGACAATCCGAGAACTATCACCCAGAAGTGTACACTGCACAAAGATCCTCCAGTGGAGGACTGAATTCGGGTCTGTCCCATTGACAGGAGATCCTGAGATGGTGTAATGTTGCACAACTGCCTGTTGTGCAGCTTCTGACAGCCTGTACCACTTCGTCTTGTCTGTGCTGAACATTGGCTGATAAATATACCGTAAGATTTTGCTTGTAGGATGTAGGCGAATGAATGAAGATACCCACCAATTAATGATAGTCTAGCCTACTAAATTGTACTATGTGCTAGAATTCGAACACGTCAAGGACTCACAAATCTGAAATATTTGGAGCTTAAATTCGCAGCGTCCGTTTAGATTTGCATGAATCACGTTGTAAGTAAAAAAATGCCTGAGGGTATCATTGAAAAAGGGTTTTGGGAGACAAAAGACTGGCGTCCAGCCCTTTCCGAGGAACAAGCCCTCGTGGGAAATTTTCTGACTCATGATGTCACAGCCTTCCGGACTTTTTGCAGTTGCAGTTGAATTTGGGCCACCACCTGGCTTTTATCAGAACATAGACTTGACCCGTTTTCAACCAGCTGACGTGGCTTCATCGACCGCGAAGTCTGGTTTTATTTCGACGCTTCAACCCCCCGCTTCGTCCTCCACGGACCACGTCAATTTTCCTACCGCAGAAGGTTCATTCAGCCTACACAACCAGCACGAACACGTCAGGCTCTTCTGTAGTGACCTAAACAAACTGCAACAAAAGATCAGAAGACTGGGTTGTCATCACCTGAATCCCTGGAATGATGTACTCACTGCTCATTGACCATATCATGGACGGTTTGCAACCAGTGAAATTGGATAGGACTCCAAGAGAAGTGATACGACGACCTCTGCCATATCAAATAAATGACAGCCAATCCTGAAGTTCACAAGTCCACTTACTTCCTATGAGCAGGTCTTGTGACGAGTTACCGGACAACCGCTCTCCTCAGCAATGCTTACTGCACTGACCTTGGCATTGACGCGGACATTCTGCCAAGGTGTATTCATAATGAGAATGAGCCAGCATCTCTATGGAAATGAACGTGAGGTGAGTCAATGAATATTTGAGCTATATTAGCCCGTACACAGGGGAATTGTAAATTCCTGCCACCTAGGTATTGGCAAAAGCAAACCGTCTCTTGCCACATTTTGTCAAGAAGCCGACTCATCACTGATACATCGATGATTCGGATCGCAACTATCTCGTCATCGCTTTATCCAGGGGGACGCTTCATACGTGGCTTTGAAGGTGCCCAACATTGCCATCGCACATATATAATAGGCCGCTGAGTACGTTATTACTTGTAAGCCATGTTCCCCGCTGCATTGTTAACACTCATCCTAGTTTTTTCAACGGCATCGCCCGTTGAAGCTGCCAATTACCCTATCTCCGTCCCCATTACCAGTATGCTAAAGTTCTCCAATGGTACTAATAACCTCTTGGCGCACGATAGAGCTCGTGTGCAGGTCCTTAGGGATCGCAGCAAGCACGGACAACGTTTGAATAACGTTCCTGTAATGAACGATTATGTGAGCTACGTCATACCGGTTGGCATGCATTGGCAAGCCCCCCAAAATCTGTAAGTTCAATACTAAGAAAACATGCGGCTGCTAATGCATTATTGAAGACAATTTACTTCTCAACAGCGGTAGTGGGAACACATGGGTTCGTGCCTCTACGTACGCGGAAAGCGGCTTCCGCACTGGCGACCTGTAAGGGTCACCTATGGTTCTCTGGCTCCTTCTCTGGTGTGATATCATAAATTGAAAATATCTATGATTATCTATAGGAATTGAGATCCTCGACTACGTCACCGTCATCGTGCAGTCGATCGGTGTTGCTGATGACACACAGGGCTTGGGTGGTGGTGTTGACGGTGTCCTTGGCATCAGGGCTGTACTAGGCTTGACAGTTGGCACCCTGACAGACATGCCGATAGAGCCTATCCCTACTGTTACTGACAGCCTGTTTGGCCAAGACACCATTACTGCGGACGTTCTTAGTATATTTTCGGCCCTACGGCGGTTCGCGGCGAGAAACCACTGGACAAATCATCTTTGGTGGAACTGACCCTACCAAGTACAACGGTCACACGTAAGCCGCGTTCTCACTCTTGACAAAGCTGTGTGTAATTGAATATGAACAAAGGAATCCGTTTGAAGGTCGAACACGGTCCGTGCTAGTGTCAAGCCTTCACAACCATTAAATGTGGTTGCATAGTACACGTGTTGCAAGGGGAACCGTGTTGGATTCGCTGTCCACAATAAACGGTTCGGATACAATGCAAAGTTTATGCTGGGAATGCAAGCCTTTCAAATGTATTCATGAGTTGAATTGCAACGAAGCGAGAATGCATGAACTGTTCGTGTCGACGAAAGATCCTTGAGTCCAAACCCGTTGTTCCTTTCGGGATTTTACTATCGAATCGAGCGACTCCCTCTTCTACTAACGTGGGACTTGGAGACGTACAGCATAGCTGGCAGCACTAAATCCACACAGGCATCTCAGTTAATATTTGTCACCACTAACCAGCCACCGCATCTGAGATCTATATCATATTGTACCTAGTGCAGGTTGTACGGCTCCACAACTAAACAAAAGCGGTGAAGGGAATAAAATCAGATCTGGTGTATCGATATGAAAGTAGCTGTGACGTTTCACTGCATGTATCTTCCAACAAAGCGACGACAGTGAGAATCTTCAAGTAGAATGATCAAGACAAGCACCAATATTAAACTCCTCGCGCTTGTCTATGGTCATGTATGAGCAGATCAAATTTCTCGTAGTATACATGATTGGATCGGACCACGCGGCAGCACTAGTTCGGTGGAAGCATAACTATATCCTTCTATAGCCACAATATCAAGGAGTCACGCATTCACTGATGCATTTAGCCTATCAAAAGGAGCATAGTTGATGTGTTCTACAAGAGACATGTTGGCTAGTTCAAATACATTGTGCATGAGAACAGTACTTGTTGAAAATGAGGTTTGAATGCATGTTTTGGTGTGGTGTATGAAGGTCCGCGTTGGACAAAAATATGAAAATTGATTTTCACAAAAAGATTCCGATTTCCAAGTTCGAAAAGCTAGATTGCGATAATGATAAGGTACAAGCTAAGGGAAGGGGGGTAGTACGATGCGATGAACCATATGCGTAAATAAACCACAAACATTCCCTGTGCTATCACCAAGAGAACAATATTAATGTGAGTGTGACAACCAAGCTCGTTATAATCTTGTCGGCTCTACGACTTTGTTTACGGTCATACAATTCCCAATGCAGCTAAATGTAAACGAGTGACTTGGAAATCAGAAAATTGACAACATTTTTTCGATTTGTTATTTCGAAAAAAGAACTTGAAACTTGCAATTGTAATCTTTCTCACAAGTTTTTTTTTCGTCCGGCGCGGCCCCATGTGGTAAGTTGCAGCAGTACTAGTGATACGGCAATTTGGAGCCCAACTACGTGAAGATGGGTAGCTCCAACTGATCATGTGACAAGTCCGTTTTGCCTTTCGCGTTTCTACTTTCGGACTGAACCCTCCTCCACTAATGTGGGACTCGGAGACGTACTATAACTAGGAGCAGATCCATACAAGCTAGATAAGCATATCAGTGAGTACTCGACCTTCCTCGGACACGTTACAATAGACTAATGTGTTTCTAGTATCTGTCCCTACTAGCTTGTCTCGCCCCATACGGAAATGAACGTGAGCCAAGTCAATGACCGTTTGAACTATGGGTAATAAGCAAGCGAATTGTAAGTTTTTACCACCTGGTATCAAAAGCGAACCGTCTCTTTCCACATTTTTGTCAGGAAGCTGAACCCTCGTACTCGCAATGATTTGAATTGCAACTATCTTGTCATCGCTTTTTCGGGAGTGACGTTTCATACGTGGCTAGTACTAAGGTGCCCAGCATTGCCATCGCGCATATATAATAGGCCACCGAGTATGATATTACTTTACGGTACGCTATGTTCCCCGCTGCATTGTTAACACTTCTCCTATTTTTTTCAATCACTGGATCGCCCGTTAGAGCTGGCAATTCCCCTAT
Source organism: Suillus spraguei (assembly GCA_016800925.1). Classification (NCBI taxonomy): domain Eukaryota; kingdom Fungi; phylum Basidiomycota; class Agaricomycetes; order Boletales; family Suillaceae; genus Suillus; species Suillus spraguei. Next base: position 35,205 of record JABCPU010000038.1, on the reverse strand, counting down.
CACCCTCTCCCTTACCAGTAGGCTAAACTTTTCCAATGGTACTAACCACCTCTTGGCGCGCGATAGAGCTCGTGTGCAAGCCCATAGGGATTCCAGCATGTCCGGACTACATTTGATTAACGTTCCTGTTGTAAACGATTATATTGGTTACACCATATCAGTTGGCATTGGCAACCCCGCCACAACCTGTAAGCTCAATACTGAGAAAACATGCGGTTGCTAATGTATTTATTTCTGAAGACAACTTTATTCTCGACAGCGGTAGCGGGAACACATGGATTCATCAGTCTGTGTACGTGCAAACCGACGACAGCATCCGCACTGGCAGGCCTGTAACGATGAGATACGACACTGGCTCCTTCTCTGGTGTGATATACAATGATATCATAAGTTGAAAATATCTACAATTATCCATAGGAATCGAGTGGCTCGACTACGTCACTGTCGGTCCTGGGCTCACCGTCACCCTGCAGTCGATCGCTGTTGCTTCTGAAGTACGTGGCATCAGTGGTGACGGTATCCTTGGAATCGGGCCTGTAGCCACGACACACCACACCCTGCAAGACATGCCGACAGAGCTTATCCCGACTGTCACTAACAACCTGTTTGGCCAAGGTACCATTTCTCGGGAGGTTCTTGGTATCTTTTTCCGGCCCTATGGCGGTTCGCTGGCAGCCACTAGTGGAAAAATCACCTTTGGTGGAACTGACCCTACATTGTACGAGGGTAGCATTGCATACACGTAAGCTACATCCGCACCTAGATCCATCCAGACTGATAGTAATTGTTTTGTTTCAGTGATATCACCGATAGAGAGCCGTCACGGGACTATTGGGGTATCAATCAGAGCATCACATACGGCCCCGAGGAGATCTTAGGACTCACGGCTGGTACCGTCGATTGTGGCACCACCCTTATCCTGATTGCCACCGGTGTGTATCTACTGGAGTGCAGCAAGTAACAATGGTCTAATTAACGTTACATAGATGCCTATATGAAGTACCAGTTGGCAACCGGCGCTCAATATGATCCTGTGGCTCAACTTCTCACTATTTCCGAAGATCAGTTCCGTGACCTACATGACTTGATGTTCCATATTGGTGGAGTACGTCAATTCTGTCAGCTCTTACACCCCTTGTTCACCATTTGGCACAGAAAACCTACCGGCTCACCGCTGACGCCCAAATCTGGCCTCGTTCTCTCAACTCCCGGGTTGGGGGTCAGGAGGGTTCCATATATCTCGTCATTTGCGACATTGGCAGGCCCAGTGGCTCAGGGCTTGACTTTTATAATGGCTATGTATTCATGCAGCGCTTCTACACCGTGTTCGATACCACCAACAGGCGCGTTGGTTTTTCCACAACCAGCTACACTTATGCCACTACCAACTACTAATGTGGAATTGCCAAAGTAGACGGAGGGCCGTTTTGCAGACGCAAAGCAGCATACGAATTTGAAGGTTGTACGTACTCTTATCAAATGACAATGGTATCACCGAGTACGAGCATATTGGACTGAGACTTCTTGGAGGCGAGGACCATCCAGTTTTGTACCTTACTCTCGATAGCGAATCATCACTGCTCAGTGGAATAACACTAACTCTTTGCTCGCGTCCGGGCGCCTCAATGAAGCTCTATTCCCTGTGTGCTGGTGTTCTGTCTTCTTGCTCGGCTGACGTCTTCTATGGTACAGGGCCCAGGATTCCCTCGACAAATACCATCAACTTCATCCAGACTGTCAAAACGAAGGGGGATACCGCTGGTAAAAAAAAAGCTTTGATTCAGAACCGTGAGCGACAGAATACTAGTCATAGTTGATAGCGTAATCACGAATAGTGATGTGCGGGCCCGGCTCGGCCTGAAAGCCCCGGCTTAGGCTCGGCTTTGGGGGGCTTGGGCTTTGCAAAACCTCAGGCCGAGCCGTGAGCCCAAGCCGGGCCAAAGCCGCGGCTCGGCTCAACGACGGCTTTCAAATGTAAAATGTAATATAAGCATATTTGTAACTATACAGACTTACAGTACTTAGTGACTATCCGCTGAACCAACATCAGACTCTGATATGTCATCCTCCTCCTCATCCAAAATCAGTGTGTCCCACTTTCAGCCGATTGCGCCACTTGCTAATTGTGATGCCTCCTTGCGAGAAAGCTCGCTCGCTCGAGACGGATGCTGCCATAATGAATAAGAAGTCCCTTGCCAGCGAAGCCCGACGTGGCTCGAACATATGCGAACGACACGTGAAGGCGCCAGAATGAGAGGAGTGGAGGTACAGGCGAGAGCAGACACAAGCAGATAAGCTCAGGCAAGTGAAAACGAGTGCAGGTGGGCCCAGACAACTTCAAATGAGTGCAGGCAAGCAGACGAATACATACGAGTCCATGTGAATTCAAATGAGCGTAGGCAAGCACAGACAAGTCTAGACAAATACAGATGAGTCCAGATGAATACAGACGAGTTCAGACGAATACAGACAAGTCCATGTGAGTCAAAATGAGCATAGGCAAGCACAGACAAATGCATGCAAGTCCAGGCAGGTCCAAACGAGTGCAGGCAAGTACAAACGAATGCAGGCAAGTACAAACGAGTGCAGGCAAGTGCAAAAGAGTGCAGGCAAGCGCAGACGAATGAAAGCAAGTCCAGGCAAGTCCAAACGAGTGCAGGCAAGTGCAAAAGAGTGCAGGCAAGCGCAGATGAATGCAGGCAAGTCCAGGCAAATCCAAACGAGTGCAGGCAAGCGCAGACAAATCCAGGCAGATCCAAACAAGCACAAGGAAGCATAAATGAATGCAGGTGGGTTCAGACAAGTCCAAAAGAGTGCAGGAAGGTTCCGAGAAGTGGAAGCCTTGGAAGTAGAGCACAGTAAGTGTAGTTTGATGCGCACTTACTGTTTGGAAGCCACAGCAGTGGCGCACGTTGCCCCAAATATTTGTAAGCACATTCGGCAATAGTCAGACAAATTTAGACAGATTCATACCTGATGTGCAGATGCAGTCCATAGAAGTCTGTAAAATCGACATCGATGAGGGACATAAAGCCGCGGCCTGAGCCGCCGGCTCAGGCTGTTCAACATGTCAAGCCGGGCCCTGGGCCGTGGTTAGGCCCTGACTTGGGCCCGGCTCGGCTCGGCCTGATCAGGCTCGGCTTGGGCCGGCCCACGGCCTGAAGCCGGGCCGTGCACATCACTAATCATGAACTCTACAATGACTATTTTCCTGTAGCTTTTTTTTTTGAATCCATTTATGTCCTTTGGTACTCTATGTAAGACAGTACTATCTATACTAAGGGACCCTGTCATATACCATACATTCAGGTCCGATCCATGGACATCCGGACACCCAATTCATACATCCTAGTCCACCCATCCAATCCAGCTCACATATCCAATCCACCCATCCACTCCAATCCATATCCATCCATATCTAATCCATATCCATATCTGACTCAGTCCATCCATCCGATCTGATCCACCCATCTGATCCGTGTTCATATCTGATCCATGTCCATATCCGATCCATGCTCATATCCGAAACTATTCCCGCGCACCTGCACATTACTCCTTTTAGGTTAATACCTGTGTCCGGCTTTCAGTTATCTCTGGAACTCTGGCTTTCGGTTATCTTGATGTCCGTCTTGATAAGATATTTCGTACAAGTCTTATTTCTGTTACAGTCATACGTGCCTCTATTCATTTTCTCTTTGTCTCCTTTACCTGTATATTACATAACATGACTCTGACTCATATGCTCAATGCATCTGTACTATAGTTGCCTTCCTTCTTTGGATACGCACTTACGTTCTCACGTCTCTCTTGGTCCGTGCGCACATATTGACTTATTTAAGCACATTGTATTATGCTTGTATACCTTACTTTAATCTTACTGGGTTTTACCTGGAATATCCTTCGCTTAGGTCTCCAACCTAAGTCGTCTAGAATCGTCTCTAAGTCTAAGCACTCTTTAGCCTTAGTCTCTATTCTCATAGAATCTCTTAGACTTGTCTTTGAGATTGAACCCTTGATAGTACTCGGAATGCATTCCTTGTACTTTCACCTTGTCCTCCTCTGGACATTGTAGAACTTCCCAGCAGACCGCCTGTGTCTTCTCACTGTCGCTGGTGATGCCATCCCAGTTCGTAACAATTTCCGAGTTCATAGCCTTGTGTTCTGCAATGCCTCAAACATAGCCTTGGACTATCCTTACTTGCCTTCCGGCATGCTACCTACAGTATATAAACTTGTAGTACAACTCCTGCAGACCTCAATCTGATCATTGCTTTCCTACTTCTGTATATTCCTTTGACTTCTGTATCTTGTTACCATGTCTATATAAATCTGTTTCCGTTCTCACACTTGGGCTCCAGCCCTTGTAAGCTTCCAACTCAGACCTATGGGATCATTCCCTAGGCCGGAGCCTTGATCCTTTGTCCTATATCCTTTTCGGACTTTGTCCGTTTCCTGTCTGTCACGAATTCCAAATACAAATCATTACTCTTTTCTCAATTTCCCTAAAGCATCTAAACCCAGCGCTAAGACAAACCCAAATCCTATTGAAATCCCCATATCCGCTTCTATAACCGAACTTCCTGATGAAGATGAAGAGATCTTTTATGATGCTATCGGATAAGATAAGATAAGATAGTATCACGTGATCTTAGAACCTTCTAGAATATGATGTCATAACAATGTCACAACTATCACATCGTACGATTCTCGTTTCTATTTTATGATTGGCTAGTAGTTTCAAACTCAGTTTACATCTCAGTTTCAATATGTGTATATAGTTAGCTAGTTTCACTGTAGTAGTTCTTTAGTTCAAACCTCTTGTATCTACAACTGTAGCAATCCAAGATGTCCTTGCTCCTCTCTCTTCTTGTGATAACCTTAGTTTGAGTCCTAGTCCCTGCCCTTGCATTAATTCGTTTGTGGGTTGTGACACTGTCTCTCATCTGTTTCACCTCCAACTCTACCTTTGGTAGTCTTATCCTGTCTGTTTCTATTCTGGACCTTGTCCAGAGTAGTCTATACTATTTCTATACCATATCCAGACCTACTCCCCTCTAGTAGTCAACACTTCCCCTAAGATCCATAGAGCTATGCTCATCCGATCATCTGCTCGTCCGCTCTTCTGCTCCTCCGAGCTCTGGACCTTCGGACCTCTGGTCCTCTGGACCTATCCTATCCTATCCTCTGACACCTATGGATCATCTGTCCCTCCAGAGCTTTGCTCCTGTTACAATCGTACGTGCCCCTATTCATTTTCTTACCTCATTTACTGTGTATATTACATAACATGACTCTGACTCATATGCTCAACGCATCTGTACTATAGTTGCCTTCCTTCTTTGGATACGCACACACATTCTCACACCCTTCTTGGTCTGTGCGCACATATTGGCCTATTTAAGCACAGTGTACTTGTAGTAGATTCCCTACTTTAATCTTACTGGGTTTTACCTGGAATCTCCTTCGCTTAGGTCTCCAACCTAAGTCGTCTTGAATCGTCTCTAAGTCTAAGCACTCCTTAAACTTAGTCTCTATTCTCGCGGATACCTCTTAGACTTGTCTTCGAGGCTGAACCCTTGATCGTACTTGGAACGTGTTCCTTGTACTTTCACCTTGTTCTCTTTTGAACATTGTAAGAACTCCCGGCAGACCGTCTGTGTCTTTTCACTGTCGCTGGTGACGCCACCCCAGTTCGTAACAAAAGATTAAAGTCTATTTGATCGTCGACTATCCAGTCTTCGACCCTGAACCCTGATCACTCAGATCAGTAGACTAGCGTACGCGTACGCTGAGCAGATTGTCAAGAGAAGCCCTCTGACAGAAGAAAGCCCTAACGGACAGCAAGACAGCGCGTGTAGGCACTGAGAAAGTATAACTCATCAGAAGAACCATTAACCATGTCGTCCACCAAAGAATTCAAGTACAAGATCGGACAACCGATTGGTTTTGATGGAGATCGTGATAACTCTCGCGAGTTTATCCAATCGTGCAACCTGCACTTTGACATCAATGAAAAGCTTTACACTACCAACAAGCAGAAGATCATCTACATAACATCCTTTATGACAGAGAAGAACGCTAAGTCTTGGAAGGAACAATTCCTTGAACATGCCCAATCCACCGATACTTCCAGACAAAAAGTTGGTTATGGGACGATGGTCGATTTTATGAAGAGCTTCAAGGAAGCATTCAAACCAGTGGATACCAAAATGACTGCACTTACACGCCTCAGAGACCTCAAGCAAGGAACTGGAGATCTCCATACCTACGTCGCTGACTTTGAGGCACTTGCAGCCAAGGCTCATATCACCGATAACGCGACGAAGATCCAGTTCTTCCAAGACGGTCTTAATTGGGGTATCCTTACAAAGCTTTTCAATACAGGAGATGTCTCTGAAATATTCAGAGATGTTGTGCTGCAATGCATTGCTATTGACAACGCCCATCATCGGCTTAATGCCATGAGGACACGTCACACTCCACAACAGAAGAAGAAGAACTACGGGAATGCACGGTATATTCCGAACCGTGATTCCAACGCAATGGTTGTAGATCGAATCTCCGACATGGAGAGATCCGAATGCATGAAGAAAGGGCAATGCTTCGGATGCAGAAAGACAGGACATCGCATCCATAATTGTCCTGACAGAAAGAAGAAGACTCCACTCCGACAAACCGAAGTCAAAGGAGAAGAAGAAGATGAAGAAACCGTGAGACGGATTGTTGAGGATTTTCAACTTGGAGAAACAAGGATTCGACGTATGTTTCTCCCAATGTATTACTAAGACTTGTACGCGCTGTAGGTGAAAGAAAAGAACTTCGTATCCCTATCACCCTCCACTCGCGTACTCGTTTGAAATCCGTCGACACCACTGCTGTTATCGATTCAGGAGCAGCAGGAACATTCATCTCCGAAGAGTTTGTGAAACTCCATCAAATCACACGACGTAAACTCAAAGAACCATTTCGAGTTACTACGGCAGATGGAACTCTTATCAAAGGAGGACCTATCACACACTATTGTCTTCTAGTGGTCAAATTGACGATCGAACCATGTATGGAAAATTCAACATCACCAAGCTAGGAAGAAGAGATCAAATTCTCCTTGGAATCCCATGGTTACGAGCAATGAACCCAATTATAGATTGGGCTGCTGAAACACTTATCCTTTCATGGACAGAGAAATCTGATGAGATCGAAATCGATTTGGATGAAGACCGAAGAAAGAACGGGTTGCCTCGACTTTTCAACCACCATACCAGATGGCAACATTCCCGTCTTCCGAAACCATTCATCGCTTCTCCTATTGATGTTCCAGAAGACCCAGAATCAGAAGTACGGACTCCACGTACTACAGAACCCACTCCACGTGTACAATTGCCGCGAGCAGTGTCGCCGATCCCTCGCGCAGAAAAGCGCAAGAATGAATCCGGATCCGAGTATCGGGCCGGACAAGAACCTATTGAGCAACGGCCAATAGAAGATCAGAAACAAGGAAAAAGAAAACCGGAAGAAGAACTCCCAGGACGAAGCACCAACGTACTGAAGTTATCCAAGTTCTTTGTTCCCCCGAAAACTCTTTCAGCTTCTATAGAAGAAATTCCCGATAAAGAAGAACCCGTACCCTCGTTGATCCCAACCGAGGATGATGACCAATTCGATACCATGAATGATGTCTGGCACGCGCCAGAAGTACACGAAATTTCCTCTTACGAGCTCGGAGATGGCGAATTTCTAGTGGAATACGATACTGATGGGGTCAGCATGAGAATCATCGAAGAGGTATCCATGGATACACCGTTAACACATGATGGAACCTCCTGATTCGAGCAGTCCTCCAATTCTCCCACTATTCCCTTCCACCACCAAAATACAGCAACAAGGCTCAGGAATTCGCTATGGATGAGAAGGAAAAGAAAAAGAAATCCTTTGAAGAATTGGTCCCGGATTATTTGCACGACTTCGCAGACGTCTTTGCTAAAGACGGGCTGAACAAACTACCTCCCGAACGCCCTGGTATTGATCACCGGATCGACACCAAACCCGGTTTTATCCCTCGCACGTCTAAGGTTTACCCGCTATCGGAAAAAGAACGCACTGCTGTCAAAACGTTTATCGATGAAAACGTTGCGAAAGGCTTTATCTCAGAATCGAAGTCACCTCAAGCTAGTGGCTTCTTCTTTGTAGGAAAGAAGAGCAGAGAACTGCGCCCCTGTCAAGATTATCGCTACATCAATGATTGGACAGTCAAAAACGCATACCCGCTTCCACTCCCTATTTCCCTTGTCGCACGTCTTCATAACGCGCAGTTCTTTACGAAAATGGATATTCGGTCTGGTTATAATAATATTCGCATCCATCCTGACGATAGGTGGAAAGCTGCTTTTACCACGGAATTTGGTCTCTTTGAACCGAACGTCATGTTCTTCGGCCTTTGCAATTCCCCAGCAACTTTTCAAGCATACATGAATCGCACCTTTCAACAAGAAATCAATGAAGGGTGGATGGTTATCTATATGGACGATATCCTGATTTTCTCTACAACTATGGCAGAACACCGCGAACGGACAAGACGAGTTTTGATGAAAATACGAAAAGAACACCTGTTCTTAAAACCGGAGAAATGTACCTTTGATGCAGAAGAAGTAGAATACCTCGGAATGATAATTCGTCCTGGACAAGTTGCTATGGAAACCGCCAAGACCAAGGGAATCTCCGAATGGCCAATCCCGAAATCTGTAAAAGATGTTCGGTCATTCCTCGGTTTTTGCAACTTCTACCGCACGTTCATTTCCCACTATTCTGACATCGCCAGACCCCTTATCGATTTGACAAAGAAAGATAAGGCCTTTGAATGGTCAACCGAATGTATGGACACCTTCGAAGAATTGAAACGACGCTTCACTTCCCAACCAGTACTCCGTAACCCTGATCCTACCCGACAATTTGCCATTGCTACCGATGCTTCACTCGTAGCAACTGGCGGAGTTCTCTTGCAGACTGATGAAAATGGTGTTTATCATCCATGCGCATATCTCTCACAGTCTTTGAACCCTGCGGAACGCAATTACCAGATCTTTGATTGGGAACTCCTTGCCGTGATCCGGGCATTGAACGAGTGGCGTCATTATCTTGAAGGCAACCCACACCCCGTCCTAGTATTCACCGACCATAAGAATCTTCTGTACTTCAGAAGTGCACAGAAGCTCACCCGTCGCCAGGCACGTTGGCAATTGACTTTGTCTATTTACAACATCGAACTGCATCACGTTGCAGGTACTAAATTAGCAGTACCTGATGCACTATCCCGCCGGCCTGATTATGACTCTGGCAAAGACGATAACGAGGACCAGACCCTCCTCCCTGACGCTTTATTCGTTCGTCTTGTTGACACCGACTTAAAGGATGTGCTATCATCCTCTGACCCCCTCGACGACCCTGTCTTCAAAATGGCATCTGATGCCCTTGATGGCGTGTGCCTTCCCCCTATGAAATCGGCACTTTCTGACTGGACGATTGAGGAGAACGTCCTCTATTTTAAGAACCGCGCCTATATTCCTCCGGCGCATCGCTCCACCATCCTGAAATGATGTCATGATCATCCTACCACGGGTCACCCCGGTAGATTCAAAACTGAAGAACTCGTCAAACGGGAAGCCTGGTGGCCTGCCATGGGCTCTTATATTCGGAAATACGTTGAGGGTTGCGCCCTCTGTCAGCAAATGAAAACGGATACTCATCCCGTTTGCCCCCCGCTCGCACCTATTCCCTCGTCAGCTGTTCACCCATTCTCCCAGGTCTCCGTTGATCTTATCACTGACCTCCCCGTCTCTGGAGGCTTTGACAGTATCATGGTCGTGGTAGACCATGGCCTTACGAAGGGGGTAATTATTATCCCTTGTTTGAAAACCATCACTTCAGAAGGCGTGGCTAAGCTATTTTTGAAACATGTTTACCGACGATTTGGACTCCATGACAAAGTCATCTCAGATCGAGGACCGCAATTCCTATCTCGCTTCTCAAAGGAACTTGCCCGACTTCTCGACTACGTCATCGCTCCATCCACGGCTTACCACCCACAAACTGATGGCCAAACCAAAAGGCTAAACCAAGAACTTGAAACTTACCTCCGCATCTATTGCCGTAACAACCCTGAAGATTGGGTAGAACATCTGCCAATCGCCGAATTCGTTCACAACCATCGAAAACACGATGCAAGGAATGCATCACCCTTTTACCTGATGATGGGATATGAACCACGCGCTATCCCTCATCTTATCCCCGATTCATCCATACCCGCAGCAGAAGATCGAGTACGATCCCTGCAGAAGATAAGAGAAGAAGCAATCGCTTGCCACAACATTGCAATGCAGACAATGGCTGAACGATCCCGAGGAGATAAGTACACCCCATGGAAGATCGGAGATAAGGTTTGGCTATCTGCCGCTAATCTTAGACTCAAACTCCCATCAAGGAAACTCGCCCCAAAGCGATATGGACCTTTCCCGATCACCGACGTCTTATCACCCATCACGTTCACACTCAAACTTCCCCCGCAGTGGAAAATCCATCCCACGTTCCATGCTTCTGTCTTATCATCCTATAGCGAAACAGACGTACACGGACCGAATTTCCCTGAACCACCCCCTGACATCATCGAAGAAGAAGAAGAATATGAAATTGAAGCGATCCTTTCTCACAAAGGAACCGGCAATCGCCGACGTTATCTTGTTTCGTGGAAAGGATACTCATCGGGAGATAACGAATGGCTCCCAGAAAAGAATCTGAAGAACTCCGCTCGAATCCTAAATGCTTATAAGAAGCAACACGCCCTCTGATTATTCCCCAGTCAATCAACCGCATTAGCACTTGATCAACTACCAACAAATATCGAAATGTCTTTCCCCACTGCCTACATTGCCCCCGTCACTGTTGCCACCAATGACTCCGACTCCGAAGCAGAACAATATGGAACCCTTACCACAGAAATCGATAACCAATCCTACATCGAAGCCGCCATTCTCTGTGAGGGACATGCCCTTGAAATCGACAGAATTCTCACCGAAAGAGGCGCCTTCCCCGCTCGACTCATCGTTAACATCATCCGCACTGCAGCTCTTATCGAAGCCACCGCTAAAGAAACTACAGAAATCACACTCCGTCACCGTTTCATTCATCTCCAAAAACGCAGTCCGACCTCGCATCCCCTCGAACGCCATCTCCCATTGAACAATCAACTTCGTCACCTCTCGTCACGACCACTCTTGATTGCCCTGATTGGTTATACGAACCCTGCACAGAAGAGCAGTGTGAGGCCGCTAAACTACTAGGCATCCCTGCCACCGAGCTGGTAACGCTCGGCCCTCGACTTCGCGACCTCCATATCCATCCCCCTATGTCTATTCCATCGTCTTTCGGTCCTATGGATCCCGTTTCACCAGTCTTAGTAAAAGACTTTGGCATCACATCTCCCTCTTCCTCCACTGAACTTCTTGCGGCTGCCGAACGAGCAGTTACCCCGGACCTCCCCACATCGGCATACACGTTATTCACCGCCCAACAAGCGCAGCTTAAGCGAGCCAATACTCTTGCCTTAAAACGCATGAAGAAGAATAAAGGGAAGAAACGCGCAAGATCCACCAGTCCCACACCCATTATCTCTCCATCTCCTTTGCACGCAGTTCATTCCAACCCCGATGAAAATATGAAGTGCCGAATCTGTGGCTTGCTAGGGCATCGTCAAAAGAATTGCGCGGAATATCAGTGCAGAGTTTGCAGGTATTGGTCGCCGACGCATTTGTCCCTCTACTGCCCCCACCGTGTTGGGCCTCCTCCTTTCGAGTTAACTTGGAAAGATGAGGGATTTTATGACGCACTTCGCACCTGGGAGAAACAACTTGACGATGAACGTATTCAAAGAGAAAAGAAGAAGGATTCTAAGCGTCGCGCTGGTCTTGAAGAAGCCAAGTATATGATGAGTGGGTCGTTTGCTGATGAGGACTACGAGTTTAGCGACGACCCCATTTACTATGCGAATCAAAGTGAGTAAAGTCGGTGACTTTACGTGTAAAAAGGGGGTAATGTTACAATCGTACGTGCCCCTATTCATTTTCTTACCTCATTTACCGTGTATATTACATAACATGACTCTGACTCATATGCTCAACGCATCTGTACTATAGTTGCCTTCCTTCTTTGGATACGCACACACATTCTCACACCCTTCTTGGTCTGTGCGCACATATTGGCCTATTTAAGCACAGTGTACTTGTAGTAGATTCCCTACTTTAATCTTACTGGGTTTTACCTGGAATCTCCTTCGCTTAGGTCTCCAACCTAAGTCGTCTTGAATCGTCTCTAAGTCTAAGCACTCCTTAAACTTAGTCTCTATTCTCGCGGATACCTCTTAGACTTGTCTTCGAGGCTGAACCCTTGATCGTACTTGGAACGTGTTCCTTGTACTTTCACCTTGTTCTCTTTTGAACATTGTAAGAACTCCCGGCAGACCGTCTGTGTCTTTTCACTGTCGCTGGTGACGCCACCCCAGTTCGTAACAGCTCCTATCCTGCCCTGGACTTTGTCCAGGAGTCCATCCTTCATCCATTCTACTTGGAACTTGTTCCAGTAGTCTTACCATTACTCCCTACCATCCAGAAATAGTTCCGGCGTGTTCCGGCGTTCATCCAGAAGTCCTACAGAGTTCATCCGGACTCCACTATAACTCCCCCTTGGACTTCATCCAAAATTAAAGGCATGTACTCAGGTAAGGGGCACAGTGTACAAGCTGAGGCCAAGCCCCTTCGACTTTCTGTCCCTCTGGTACAACCCCATGTAAGACCAGGACTTCTTAGTAGCCCCAGTTTTGCATGTTTGTAACAGACCCCAGTGTCCCTATTGCATCTCCAGATGCATGAATGCCCTGATGTGAGGTGTACCGCTGTAAAGATACAATCTAGCCTGGGCTGTAGATGAACCACGGCCTAAACTAGTATGCAAGTCTTGCGCTCTACCTAGTCTGCTTCACTTGTGAAGGCAAGAATGTTCGACCCTAAAGGGAATGCTAAGTTAGTATAGTTTGATAATGCCCAACCTGTGGTGCGAGAATGCCGTCAGAGGTAGCGAGATGCTAGTGGTGACCTCTGGTCTGTGGGAAACTTGTGGTAAAACTAGTGGTAAGCATGGGAATGCAGTAGGCAAGCAGTAGTGTGAACAGTAAAACTGCGGTAGTATGAGTGGTAAAACTGTGGTAAGCGTGGGAACTTCTGCAGTAAAACAGGCGGTAGTGTAGCGGTGAAGCATGAGAAAGTGGTAGCACTAGCGGTGAAGCGTGGGAAAAGCGGTAAAGAGCAGTAGTGCATGCAGCAGTAAAGCAATTCTTAAGGAGACAGTAACTTTGGTAAAGGACTTTATTTCGTAGTGACAGTAGTGGTGACTATTCCTAAGTACTGTGTGTACTATAGGAGGGAAGTAAGAAATGAGTACAGGTACCTAGGAATTTTATACTAAGGAATAGCTACGGAAATGGAAGGGATAGGATTAACATGCAGCAGACATGTAATAAGACTGCACTACAGTTTACAAAACATCACGTACCAGCGAGACTGGATGGACATAGGATGGACGGTAAATCTTGCTTGAGGATGCCAAATGGGTTTGCGGAGATTGCTGAAGATCACCACTTCATGGGAAAGTTGCCGTAGTACAGCCGCTAAGCTGCAATGAGGCTTCCGGAGTGTGGAATGATACCGTTAGATAGGGGTGAACACATGGTAAAGTAGGATGGTGAAGCCAAAGGGTAAGGATAATGATTGCCAGTTGACACCTATACGAAAATGTGCCATTTCAAGCTCAGCGTGAGTTTGCTCATCACACCGCTGTTCCCGCCAGCCATTTTAGACATGCCATCCTGATGGATGCAAGGTTGGTCTATCGTATAATTTTCACAATTTGGTCACCTGAGGCGGACTGGTACAGGAATCAGTGTGGTTATGGGTGGCAGAGGTTTGAGTAGCTCAATGAATGGTGGTGATCTACTGTCAAGTGCTGTCCGCAAATGTGTAATCATTGTGAGGTGGAAGATTCCGTGTAGACGAGTGATGGGTGTACAGGTGTTGATACAGAGCAAGATGTGGGTAATTGACATGGGCGATTTTGATGGTCATATTGATTGCAATGGTCTGGCGGGGGAAGGGTAATGCTACATCAGTCTGGCGGTTTCCCTGTAGCTATGATGCATCATATCTGCTAACTATAAGTCATGGGCATCAGGAAAAACCTCCCAGGCTAAATTCAAGTAATTTTGATAATTTCGAAAATTCTATGTCTATCTATGTAAGACTTTAACCAAAACGTGTTACAGTCCTTCAGAACGGTCTTGCTCATCCATTCTCGTGGGGCCGTGTCACCAAACTTTGGTATAAGGTGGACACTACACACAATATCACCCACCGGCACAATACTAGCCACTCTGTCACTACCACGCATAGATATTGACGGTTTATAAAGACCACTGTTTTGGTCAGGAGCAGATGGGAATGGTGTGAACTATTCAATGTATGCGAGGTGAGGAAGAACATAAATTGTTGGCAGAAAGAGTAGCTGTATTGACTTTGGTGGTAAGGCAAAGATAACTCGAACTTGACCGACGCAAAAACCTAAGCAAGCCAGTAATTAGGCTTTCCAAAATTGAAGCCCAGGTCCAAGCCTTGGGCAGGCCGTGACTTGGGTCTTGGCTCAGCTCGGCTTATTTAGGCCTGGCTTTGGCTGGCCCGGATTATTTAACCCACGGGAAGTCACCCAATGAGTGCAAATTCTTCATCGTTGATTACTTCTGTCTCTATCTCGTTTTGCAATGCTTGATATTGATATAAAATATTATCCATGATATTCCGTGAACTATGGTTTGGTTTTTCGTACAGAATATCTGATTGCGTAACTTGGAATATGATTTTCAAAGTCCGGTATATGATAGTCCGGATCATTTTGCCTGGGAAGTCACCCAGTAATACGTGAGGTCCAGGTGACCCTTTCGGACGCCGTTCTATGCCCATTGCCATTGCCAACAGATATCGAAAACGGCTCACACTTCGCCTTTTTCTCGTCATCGCCTATACGCCATGGTCAACCAATAAAAGAATGTGCACCCACACTCTGAGGTCATGGTTGGGAGGTCGAAGATATCTGTGAAATTTTCAGTTTCTCAGGCCAGCCTCTGCTTTCGCTGGCGAAACATGTTTGAAGAACTAGGCTCCCCTTCTCCACTTGTCGGCCGCGCGAGAATAATCACACGAGTGCTCGTAATAGCAGTCAAAAACCTCTTCGTTGAAGAATCAGATCTGCACCTCGACGAAATTTACACCTGGCTTGCAGTCGAGCAAAACATCACCATCACCACATCATCCTTATTCTTTGTTGGCAATGGCCCAGAGTTTGTTATCTTTGATGAAACTAGCAAGAACGAGTGCTTATGCACGCCGCCACAGATGATCACAATACGGACAACATGCAACTCCAGCTGATCAACCTCGACCTTGTCGTCTTCTTCCACCGGATTCCTCGTTGACCAGCCAGAGTTCTCATCATCGTTGACATATGGCGCTGGCGAGTCTGAGAACTGCAGTGGTTCGTCGCTCCTAGGCTCCCAGGCCGCTTTGATCTTAGGTCTGACTGGGATTTTGATTGTTGGCATTTTTGAATTGGTTTTAATTCATTTTTCCATAGAAATATATTTATATGACACGTGGTAGAGGCAATATGAAGGACTGATAGTGTCTGAAAACTCCGTACGACTCACAGGAAGTTTCCCCTCGTGTCCAGGACGTGTTCTGTTTTTCGTCACATGTAAAGGGGACACAAAAAAGGAATTTGACGAGTGGGTCAGTTCAACAACTCGATTATGCGAGTCGACAACTTTGGACACTCGCTCTCCTCCGTAATGCTTGCTTGGCACTGGCGACATCCTGCTCATAATTGGCCAGCATCTCAGTAGAAATGGACGTGGGTGAATAGGCAAATTGTACATCCCTGCCACCTGGTATCAAAAGCAAACCGTCTCGCGCTCTTGATGACGTGGATCGCAATTATCTCACCGCTTTTCAGTGAGAGGCGTTTTATTCGTGGCCAGTAAGATGCCCAATATTGCCGATGATCGCATCCACTAGCACATATATAATGATAATGGGCCACCAGTGAGTATGATATTACTTCCCATAAGCCATGTTCCCCGCTGCATCCTTGTTAACCCTTCACCTAATTTTATCAATAACTGGATCTCCCGCTAAAGCTGACAATTTCCCCGTCACCATCCCCATGACCAAGAGGGTAAAGTTTTCCGATGGTACTACTAATAACATCTTGGCGCGTGATAGAGCTCGTGTGAAGACCCTTGGGGATCCCAGCATGCGCGGAAATCATCTTTATGATGTTCGTTTGACAAACGATTATGTGGGCTACACTGTATCAATTGGCGTTGGGGACCCCCCCACAAACTGTGAGTTCAATACTGAGAAAACATGCGGCTACTAATGTATTATTGAAGATACCTTGATAGTCGACACTGGTAGCGCGAACACATGGATTGGCGCCTCCGCTCCGTACGTGCCAACTGGCAGTAGCGTCAAAATGGGTCCTGTAGAGGCCATGTACGGTTCTGGTTACTTTTATGGTGTGCCATACAACGATATCATGAGTTGAGAATACCTACGATCATCTATAGGAACTGAGTACCTCGACATCGTCACTCTCGGTCCTGAGCTCATCATCACCCCACAGTCGATCGGCGTTGCTTCTGCTTCAGCTGGCATTGATGTTGACGGTATCCTTGGCGTCGGGCCTGCAGACTTGACACTCCAGAGCCTGAAAAATGATCCGGCACATAAGATCCCGACTGTCACTGACACCCTGTATGAGCAAGTCTCTATACCTGTGGATGCTCTTGGTATCTTTTTCCAGCCCGAGGGCGGCCATTCGGGGGCAGACACCAGTGGAGGAC
Organism: Suillus spraguei; assembly: GCA_016800925.1. NCBI lineage: Eukaryota > Fungi > Basidiomycota > Agaricomycetes > Boletales > Suillaceae > Suillus > Suillus spraguei. The sequence continues at coordinate 18,215 of JABCPU010000038.1, read as the reverse complement.
TCACCTTCGGTGGAGCTGACTCTACCGAGTACAAGGGTGAAATTGTATACACGTAAGCTACCTCAGTTTCTAGATTAGTCCAGACTAATAGTAATTGTCTTTTTTCAGTTCTATCACCAAAAAAAACGGATCGCAGTATTGGGGTATCAATCAGAGCATCTCATATGGATCCACGATGATCTTATCATTCACTTCTGGTATCGTCGATTCTGGCAACACCTTTATTATGATTGCCAGCGGTGTGTATCTACTAGAGTGCAACGAGTAATAATTGTCTGATTGGCGTTCGATAGATGCATTTAAGACGTACCAGGCTGCAACCGGCGCGACTTTAGATCAGTCGACTGATCTTCTCATGATTACCTCTGAACGGTACGATGCCCTGAAGAGCCTGGACTTCCATATTGACAAGGTACGTCAATTCTGTCAACTCTCACATCCCTTGTTCACCATTTTGCACAGGAAACCTTCAGTCTTACCCCTAACGGACAAATCTGGCCTCGTTCTCTGAACCCCAAGATTGGTGGTAAGGAGGGTTCCATATATCTCATCGTTTGCGATATTGGCGATCAAGGAGGCTATGACTTTGTTAATGGCTACGTATTCATGCAGCGCTTCTACACTGTGCTTGATACCACCAACTCCCGCGTCGGTTTTGCCAGAAACCGGTTCACTTATGCCACCACCAACTAATGTGGTCTTGTTCCTTGGTTAGGTCTCTGTATGATTAGATTATAGCAATCCAAGGAGACCCCTTCGGTCGGCTCTTTCGACGATATATAAATTTTGATACTTGTAGCTCAAGAAATGAACTATATGTTGTCAAAAGAGCCGACCGAGTGGGTATCCTTGTATCGCTCAGTGTTGGCGCCGTCCAGCTGTCTTTCGTTCGCCTTTGCAAATAGACACAGCTGTGCACAATTGACCGTGAGAAAAGGAATCCCAACGAAGAAATATCTCGGCAAGAAAGGAAGCTCAAAATGTAGGAATAGAATTCCTCAGCGAGAGACAGAAATCCTGCTTTGGGTTTCATTTTGTAGTTCACCGGCTCTTCACAAGTCACAGCGGCGTAGCAGAGTAATAAGAGTTAAAACTGAGGAATCCGAGATTGCAGCTGATATTGCATGAATAAATGAAATCAGTGTCATTTTCTGATGTGACGGCCTTGCTTGTGGTGATTCGGAACTACTAGTCAGACAAAGGAAAAGACAGTTAGTTCCACATATGAACTTCGACCACGGTGCGTAAATTAGTACTTATCTTGTGGGCTTGCAACGCCACGAGTCAATTAATCAGTCAACAAGTCCTCACCGCAGCCTCATGTCTTCAACTTACTACATAGTGCACTCACCCCTCGACTTATTCCACCACTATTCAGTGAGCTTTCATACCTTTAAATCTATAACTCTCAAGCAGCTTTGTAGTCTTCATTACAGGTGTTTCGTTTCACAGCTCATCGCCGTCGAACAGACTCACCACCTGCCCATTGCACTACCCCCAGAAATCGTGCTATAACTCAGACTTTCCACGACTTACCTGCCAGTCATAATTCCCGAGTTATTATATCCCATCTCACAGTTTGTGACATTATTTCTCAATGAGTTACCATCAATGTCGGGCCCTCCATCCTTTGTTCCATCTCTCACTTGCTGACTTCTTTCAGTCAATGGCGATCCTCTTTCACATGAAGGAACTTGGGACAGGCTATCCCAGACCGCCGTTAAGGGTGCTGAGTACGACTCCCGCGAACGCCAACCCCATTCGAAGTGTTTGGAGAGAACACGGGTGGACCTTCTAAACTACATCCACAAATTATTGGACAATAAAGAGAAAAGTCGACTCATTTGGTTGCATGGGACAGCGGGCGTCGGGAAATCTGCCGTCGCGTTCACTGTAGCTGAAAGGATGAGAAGTCTGAAGGTGATAGAGCAGACGAATGTCGAGACGCGGCTTGCGGGCACGTTCTTTTTCTCGCGCAAGCACACCAACCGCTCCATGACTGGCTATTTTTTTGCGACGCTCGCATATCAGCTTGCCTGCAATTTTCCCAGTGTCCGGGAGGATTTGAACACAACCATCCGTCAGAATCCTGCTCTTCTGGACCCCAATAAATCTCTTCCCAGCCAGATGGAGGGACTCTTCCTGAGACCTCTGCGGAACCTTCGATTCCGACTGCACGGGTGTCTGCCTCCGGCATTTGTTGTTGATGCCCTTGACGAATGCATGTCCGAAACCGAGATCGCTGATCTCATCTCCCTCCTAGGCCAAGCTCTTCGGGATCCAGATCTTCCCGTAATCCACATCCTCCTCACGAGTCGCTCGAAAGATCATATCTGTAACGCCATTCAGGAAGGAGGCGTGCGTCCCCTGGTGTGGGAGATACCAGTCACAATTTCTGGCGAGGGCCCAGGCGCCGCTGCGATGATTTCGTTAGATGGTACAGATGTCGACAATGACATCTATATTTTCCTGGAACATTCCTTCAAAAAGCTGCGAGCTCGATGTCTATCTTTCCCGCAGCCAACAAAGGGTCAACTTGCTCGGCTGGCAAGTCGAGCAGGCAGGCGTTTTATTGTGGCGTCTACGATGATGAAGTTTATAGATGATGGATATCATGATCCTCGTGATCGACTTCAACTGCTGCTCGAGTTCACGAGTGAGCTGCTACCAGGAACAGAGGTTTACAAGTTATACGACCGTATCCTCGCTACGTGTGCCGATCCCACACGGGCATACCTGCACTTGTCCATTATTGCCTCCCTTGCGGATCCTCTACCGATTCACCAGATCTCGGAACTTTTAGGCCCTGGTGAAGGCAAAGATGTTGAGACAGTGCTGTTACAGCTACGGTCTATGATAGATATCCCCCCCGACAATAGCCCAGTTAACATCTATCACTCGTCCATTCGTGACTACGTTTCCGACCCTTCAAACAGCAACCTTCCTGAGGTACAATATATCAGACACCCCCACTCCTTACTTGCACAATCCTCTTTCCGCTTGATGATTCAAACCCTTCCGTCAAGCACAGCTCTGCTGGATGCCCTATCAGAATTGCAGAGGCGGAGTCAAGCCATGCTACCCCACGACATACAGAGCATTAAGCACTCATCATCCTTCATTATGCAGTCACCGGAGCCACTGCAAGCTCTTGTGGGCCTGTTGTGGCTTCAGGGATTTCACGGTCCATATTTTCAATGCTGGCTCGAGACCGCGGATGGGCAATTTTGGCTGCAGAACGAAAAGGGGAGAGACTGGCTATGGACGCAGGAGGGGAAGGACTGGCTGCGGGCGCAGGGAGGGAAGGAGTGGCTTCAGACCTGGAGGGGGAAATACTGGTTGCAGACGATGAATGGTCAAGATTGGCTGCAGACGATGGACGGGTCAGACTGGCTGCAGACCCAAGGTGGGGGACATTGGTTACGGACCTTGAGCGGCTTAGACTGGCTGCAAAACCTTATCGTCAAGCGGACAGAGCTTCGCCGGCTACGGGACGAGGAGGGTTACCTCCCACAGACTGTAGACATCGATTTGGATGAGGACGACTGGGGCAATGAGGATCATTTCGATGAGGATTACTGGGGTGATGGAGATCACTTCGAAGAGGATTACTGGGGCGATGAGGATCACTTCGACGAGGGTCAGTTGGATAATGGGGATTACTGGGACAACGAGGACAATTGGAACAACGATGATCGTTTTGACGAGGATTACTGGGGCGATGAGGATCACTTCAACGAGGGTCAGTTGGACAATGGGGATTATTGGGACAACGAGGACCATTGGAACAACGATGATCGTTTTGACGAGGATCGATGGGATGATGAGGATCGATGGAACGACGATGGTCGTTTCGACAACGACCACTGGGACAACGAAGATTACTTTGACGGGGATCCTGGGGACCACAATGATTATTTCGACGAGGATACCTGCCTTGAGAGCTTTGAGTATCGTTGGCCGGATGATGAAAAGGATCCTTGGCTGCAGACACCAATTGGACGACAATGGCTGGCCGAGGTAGGGAAAAAGTGGCTAGAGACCCGGGTTGGGAAAAAGTGGCTGCAGATCTGGCCAGGACAACAGTGGCTGCAAATCCGGAATGGGCAAGAGTGGCTGCAAAGTCGAGGTGGGAGAGAGTGGTTGCAAAGTCGTGGTGGGCGAGAGTGGCTACAAACTGAGGGCGGTCAGGATTGGCTGCTGATCGAGGATGGGCATGACTGGCTGCAGAGCCAGAATGGACGGGAGTGGCTGCAGACCCAGGCTGCGCGCGACTGGCTGCGGACAGAGAGCAGGCGAGAGTGGCTACAGACAGAGAGCGGGCGAGAGTGGCTACAAACAAAGGGAGGGCGAGAATGGCTGCAGACGCCCCATGGTCAAGCATGGCAATCAACTCCTGCAGAAGATTTTTTGGGTACATTGGAAGTCATCAGCGAGCACACTGCCGTCTCAGAATTTCATTCACTGCCAGCTTTCCAAGTCATTCAGCAGTTCAAGAACTTGCCAGATGTCTTGATATTTCCGGCATTCCTGGCATTAAGTCATCAAGACCGTTCTATCTCAGCATCACCACAAGGTCGTTTTCTGCCAGACATAGAAATTGTCCATGCCATGACAGCCTTTGTCGACTTCGCAAAAGACGCACTGCACCGAAATCGATCAGCCTCGGACGCTCTCAAGTATGCTTGCAACAACTGGGTCGTTCATCTCTCGCGAGCTCAGACTCCGTGGGATGATACGCTCAACCATTTATTCAAAGTTTTCTGGACTCGTTGTCTCCTCCCCTGGCTCGAAATGCAGTGGTGTTTGAAGGGCCTGCGGTCCTGCCTTTTGGTTTTGTCCGAAGGGCAGAAGCTCGCAAAAACAAGTGTACCTCCGATGATACGCACCTGAATCGAGCGATCTTCTCTGGGTTATCAGTTTGGAGCTGTCGATTCATAGGCTATGACATCATCGACATGACTTGTTGTATTTATATAGCGTGTTGATATGGTGTTTGGAGACTATTTTTCTATTTTCCATGCTTCGACGTAGACTATTTGACAGTGTACCATATATTCATTGTTTTCATCACCCTTGAGGCTCCAATTCAAGAAAATACTAGCAGATCGACTGCGAGCAAGCTCACTCGATTTTACACCTGACCAAACCTGGCGCTCTAACTAATTCCCGGTCTCAGCTATACAATCTGCTTTACTTATAAAGGACCTGAGTGATACGCTCGAATTCTGACTCACGATCCCCCTCTCAATATAATCACTATTAAAGTCAAAGTACCACCCATCATGCGAAGCTTGACTCAAGAGCAGTATTACATGTAATTATGAATGAAGACTTTCTCTCCGAGTCACTTGGATCAATGTTAGTATGTCCATCTCTTATTCTCTGCCCCGCTCTTGTCAACAGTTCCCTCGTCTGTAGGAACTTGGCAGGAGGGACGTGTCGGAGTCGGTAAGTGACATCGGTGCGGATCAATTGCCGTTGATATAGCAAAATGAAGTGAGGTAATGCGACGAACCTTTTCCCGGCACCTTCCGGTCACCTCTTCATTCGTCCCGCTGGTGCAACTTTCTGAGTCTTCAAAGGCTTCACTTTGACCAGCCAAGTCTTGCACATTGTGATCGCATTGAATACCTGCACTGCGGCATTGCCTAAAATGTAATCGAGGAACAACTGTCAAGTTCCCTCTTTCACAATCTGACTTCAAGAGACTCTTACTGCTCCGATGTTGTACTGGAAACTCGACACGTTGTATATGTATGTATTGCCTTTTAATCATTTCATTAGCGGTGAAATTCTTAATGGAACATAATAGAATTGGGATTAGCACAACATGGCGTCATTACAATTTCCATGGGTCACGGTAGCCCACTAATGACCGCAATATTCATGTTGAATCTCAAGCATAGGTGGGCCATGAGAAGAACTCACTACATCGGTTCTGGGTGGGAGCCGCTCTGTTTTGGTACTCTGCCAGTCAAAAAATGACAACTATGGTAAGTTTGTCCAATATGTACTACGGGTAAGGCTGCTAGATATTAACCACAACTTGCTCACCGCGGCCTCGTGTCCTCTCACACATGCACAATGTTACCTACCAAACACAGGGCGCAGCACATATACCCGTACGCTAACACGAGGGTGGCTAACCCTACGAGCGGCAGCCTGTTCTTCATTCTTTCCATCACCCATCAACAGACTCACCGAGTCAGCACAACAACTCGTTGCTTCTTACGGCCTCCCTCAGCCACAGAAGGTCGATTTCATAGTGGGCTTTGATAATTGGGCTGACGTCGTCGTATGTCTTATATCGAAATTTTTCATCATTTATATGTTTGCTAATTATACTAAGAAAGTACTGTCCATCCCAACTAGTACTTTCCCGGACAATTTTCACAATTTCCGACACCATTAGACGATGAGTCACGGCCGACGTCAGTGTCTCCATCTCTTATCTACCATATTGATCGCTGACTTCATTCACAGTGCCTGGGGATACTCGATCATCTGAAGGCACGTGGGAGAGTCTATCCCGAGTCGCCATCAACGGTGCCGAGTATGATTCTCCTGAACGCCAGCCCCATCCGAAGTGTTTGGATGGAACGCGGGTGGACCTTCTCAGCTCCATCTATAAATTATTGGACGGCCGAAAGAAGAATCGACTCATTTGGCTGCATGGCACGGCAGGGGTTGGAAAGTCCGCGGTTGCATTCACCGTGGCTGAAAGGATGAGAAGTCTGAAAGTCACGGATAATACAAAGATCGAGAAGCGACTTGCAGGCACGTTCTTTTTCTCGCGCAAGTACACCGAACGCTGCACGACTGGATATTTTTTTGCGACACTTGCATACCAGCTTGGATGCAATTTTCCTAGCGTCCGGGAAGACTTGAACAGAACCATCCGCAATAATCCTGCTCTTCTAGACCCAAATAAATCTCTTCGTGATCAGATGGAGGGACTATTTTTGAAACCTTTGCGGAACCTTCAATCCAGACTGCACGAGTGTCCGCCTTTGGCATTTATTGTTGATGCCCTTGACGAATGCATGTCCGAAACTGAGGTTGTCGATCTCATCTCTCTACTCGACGAGGCGCTCCATGAACCAGATCTGCCTGTGGTCCACATCCTCCTCACGAGTCGCTCAGAAGAGCATATCCGTGAAGCTATTCAGGAGAAAGAGGAGTGCGCTCCAGTACGGGGGGTACTAGAGAAAGTTACTGTGATAGGAGCGGTTACAGCCATTCCCTTAGATGATGCAGATGTTGACCGTGACATCTGTATCTTCCTCGAGCATTCCCTCAGAAAGCTGAGAGTTCGATGTTCGAACTTTCCACAACTGTCGAAGGGTCAACTTGCACGGCTGACAAGTCGAGCGGGGAAACGTTTCATCGTGGCATCTACGATGATGAAGTTCATCGATGACGAATATCATGATCCCCGCGATCGACTTCGACTCATGCTCGAGTTTACGAGCGAGCTGCTACCAGGAACGGAGGTGTACAAGTTATATGACCGCATCCTCGCCACATGCAGTGACTCCGCGCGAGCTTACATGCATTTATCCATTGTTGCTGCCCTTGCCGACCCTCTCTCCATTTCTCAAATCTCAGAACTTCTTGGCCCTGGCGAAGGTAAGGATGTCAAGATAGTACTTTCGCAGCTTCGGTCAATCATGGATATTCCTACGGACAGTGGTCTCCCGGTGAATATCTTCCACTCGTCCGTTCGTGACTACGTTCTCGACTCTTCAAACTGTAGCCTCCCAGAAGTACAGTATACCAAATGCCCCCACTCCCTACTCGCTCGCTCATGTCTCCACTTAATGATGGAAACCATCCCACAAAGGACAGCCTTGCTGGACGCACTGTCGCAATTAAAGATTCATAGCCGGACTATGAAACCCCATGATCCGCAGAGCTTGAAGCAAGAATTAGCCTTCATCGTCGAACCACCGACATCATTCACAGTCCTTATAGCCCTGCAGTGGCTTCGGGGAGGTCATAAGTCAGATTTTACTGTCCTGGCTGGAAACCCTTGATGGGTGCGCTTGGCTGGAGACCCAAGGGGGAAAGGACTGGCTGCAGAATCGGTGGAGGAAAGACTGGCTCCAGATACAGGGGAAGACATTCTGGCCAAAAGCCCACAGCGTCCGAGACTGGTTACTGACCCAGGGGAGGAAAGGGTCACTGACCGAGGCCTGGCCATCTTGGCTGGGGACGCAAAGCGGAAGAGATTGGCTGCAAACCCAGCCGGGGCAAGATTGGTTGCAAAGTCGGTGGGGTCAAGACTGGCTGCGGACTCAGTGGGGGCAAGATTGGTTGCAGAGGTGGGGGCAAGGCTGGTTACAGGCCCGGCGGGGGCGAGACTTACTACATACCCGCATAATCGGGACACGCACCAGACCCTGAATGGAGAAGGTTGGCTGAAGACTGAGAGTGGACGAGCGTGGCTTAGGAACGAGAGCGGGAGAGAGTGGCTACAGACTCAGAGTGGACAGGACTGGCTGCAAACCCAGAGTCGACAAGACTTGCTGCCGACCCAGAGCAGGCGACAATGGCTGCAGACCCATGACGGACAAGACTGGCTAACGACCCAGTCCGGACGGGACTGGTTGCAGAACCAGGGTGAGCAAGATTGGCTGAAGACCCAGAGCGGACGAGAATGGCTGCAGACCCAAAGCGGCCAAGACTGGTTGCACACGCCCCAAGGTCAAGCGTGGCAGTCGACTGCTGCGGCATCTGTCTGGGTGACAATGGAGGAATTCTCGAGGACTTTGGAAGCGGTCAGCGAGTACGCGATCAATCCGGAATTGCTCTCATTTGCAGTTTTCCAAGCAATCCAGCAGTTCAAGAATTTGCCGGATTTCTTGATGTTCCCAGTGTTCTTGGCATTAAGGCATCAGGACCCTTATTCCGCTTCACTGCAATGCCGCTTCCCATCAGAACTGGAAATATTCCATGCTATGATGGCCTTCGAAGGTTTTGCATACGAAGCACGGAAACGAAGTCGATCAGCTTCCAACGCTCTCAATTATGCGTGTCAGAATTGGGCGTTCCATCTCTCGCGAGCTCACAGTCCATGGGACAACACGCTCGATCACTTGTTTAAGTCTTTCTGGAGTCGCCATCTCCTCTGCTGGCTCGAAAGGCAGTGGTCTTTGAAGGGCCTCCGGTCTTGCCTTGCTATTTTATTTGAAACGCAGAAATTTGCTTTACCCAAAGTACAAAATCTTGCGAAGGTGTGTTTCCAATAATTTTCGCGATTCGGAAACTGACCTGCACATGTGAGTAGGAACATCATCAATAAGAATGCGGTCGACGATATCTATTTTCCTTGCACGTTGCTTGATAGTGCGTTAATAAGTTATAACTTATTGTAAATTGAGTCAATTGCCGCTGCGCGGTTCGTTTTGTTCATATAGTTTTGTTTATCTATACACGTGAATGTAGCAACCAAGCAAACACTTATCTGTACAATTACGATTCAACTACGGCTCCGCGTTGTCTATCAAACTAACCATCATAAACAGCTGTTGAAAAGTTGCGAGGAATTTTCAGTACCCTGAATCCGAGACACCAACTCATCGAAGCTCAGTCCGACAACTTTCCTCGGTGCTTACTAGGCTTAGTCAAGGTCAGTTGCTTGTTGCGCCCTCAAGAGTCACGCCCATCTGCCCAAGCAGTCGTAGGAATCATACAGAGAAAAGAAGGACCGGCGCTTGGTGTACTGTGTGGGCAGCCAGTCTAAGTGCCAATAGAGATGTCCAGGATTTGACAACACCATTAGAAAAGTTAGAAAAACAAGTAAACGCCACAAACTTTTCCTGTTCGATTTTGTTCGTTGTGCGCTATATTGTACAAGCTCCGCATTTTTTGTGCAAGTTGTCTGAACAAATATTGTCTGTACATACGTCTACAGCGACAATTAAGAATTTTCTGAGAATCACTGGGTAGATCTGTGAGTATGTGTACAGTGACCCACGAAGTAAGGTGTTGCTGTAGCCTTGAACTGGCCAATAGGGACCAAGCTGTAGATTTGGCACGCTGTCCGCCTCTAGGTACAGAGCCAGGTGCTTTACTGATAGGCTGGCAGAACACACAATAGATCCCTTGACTAAATACTACAACGAAATCATTCCCTAGTTCTAGGTCTCCTTGAAAACAACTTCCGAACACCACATAACTTGAGATGCTACTCACCCAGATCAACTCTACCTATAAATCATCCTCGGTAAGATGGCTACTCCCGGTCATAGCATCGACATACCTCTTGTCCAAATGTAAGTACTGAAAACAGTTGTAAGATATCAGCAGTCCTTTAATATTATCATGCTCACCCCAATCATACGTTACTCCAACAAAGGCAGCAACTGCAAAACAACAGCCGAGGTTAAGTTGAGACATTAGCTTCAACATGCAACTGCTTTCTACGAACCTGTAAAGTAACTGCAAACTTGATATGAATCAATGGCAAGCCACCAAGCGGGATCATCTGAAATGATGGTCATATCAGTAGAAAATGGGAGTGGGATCCAGAAGCGAACTTGATGGGCGTATGGCAATAGCATATATACCACCAACTAGCGCTTGAATCACCCAAATAAGATCGAGGGATGATGCATCAGTGTCCGTGTGGTCATATAACGTTTGCGTAGGAATACCGTCAAAGATGTAAATTGTGTCGGCATGCAAGGTCAAACCGAAAATAGACCATCAAAAATAGGGGAGATCTATAAGATGACTTACATTTTACCGAGCCATGCGAGCACATATCTCAATGTCTACCATCCATACTGTTCATCCTCGAGCCATCTGTCGCTTCATGAGCACCTTATTTCGTTCTGGCTCGACGATTGAGTATTCGTATCGTAAGGTTGCCAACAGTGATGAGTGCAGAATCCAGTTGGTGCGTGAACCGGTGGTGACACGGCATCAGTTTTCACAGCAAGAGTTGAAAAGCCCAGATTGATAACATAGTCGAATGCAGTATCATCGCTAGATCCAAACAGTACTGAGAGTATACGGAGAAAAGAAGGCTCGGGCATGTTGTTACTATGACCACACGGATCCTGACTTCTTGTTCTCAAACTGCATAGATTGATTTGATTCCGTAAAACTTGATCAAACCTTAGCAGCGTACATATCCTAGGATTCTTGATCTATCTAAGAAGAAATCTATAAAGTAAGGGGGGAAAGGTGGGAATGTCCTCGCTAGCTCACATGGCTTTCGCTAAACGCCACGTTTTTTCGCTTAGCTCGGTTTGGAAATTTCTCGCGTGGTTTTTTTTAAGTGCCGACTCAATGTTGTCCCATACACTGTTGTCCCATTGTATGATTGCGTGATTTGGTCACGTGACTGCGCAGCTGGTGCGCTGTAGTTCCCTCCAGCTCCAATCTTCGTTTCCTCTCTTCCCCACCACTGCTCCCTCTGCCACTTCTTGAGAAAGTAATACTTTTTCAATATATTCAACCTCTGTTTGTTTTTCTGCTTTATTTTGGTAGATATATCTTTCACTGTTCTTGATTCCTGTAAGCCTATATAGTGTACATATTGAAACTATGATAAAAATTAATGATTATGTAATCAGATATCAGGCATTTTCGCTTTTTGACGTGTTTTTGGACCCTTTGGACCCCTTGGACCCCCTGGACCTGGACCTGGACCTGGACCTGGACCTGGACTGGCCGTATCTTGGAGTTTGAAGCATAGTGAGTGTGATTGTTGTTTGTTACTGGCCCTGTATTCCATCTGGACTCGCGAACTCCTGTTGATTCAAGACGAACGTGTAACCAAGTCCTACTTCCCTGGCCATCTGTTCTTGCAGGTGTTCGCTGGTTGTTTCTGGACCTCTGGGTATACTACAGTGTAGAGATTTTGGATTGGCGGGGCACTTTTCTGTGCTAAGTTGGTCTGCTTGCAGCCTTCTTACAGTTGCCATCCTATCCTTCGGGATAATTTCTCGGGCAGCTTTCAGCTGTTCTTAGCACTGTCATACGTCGAACTTCCAGGGTATTAGCTCATCCTGGAAACTGCTGGTACTTCTTCAGTCACTCTTGGCAATATTTGTTTGGATCTTTGGTATGTGATATTTTGCTGCATGTATATAATATGATGGCTTATCTGTGACACAGTGGAACTTCAACTGTTGGAAATTTAGCTCTTCTCTCCCTTTGTTTCATATATCTTCTTCAATGTATGTGGTTATTGACATATATATTTATTTTGACTGATATTTATTCTTGATAGGAATCCCTCCACTCCTCCTACCTCTCCTCAGCGAGCACAGGCTGCTGCACGTCACGCTGAGAGAAATCAGCGAATTATTGGCTCCCCTCCTGCACGTCGCCATCCTGCTCCTATAGCTCAACCATTAGAAAATGCTGCTCAAATGGTAGGAACTAATTTTCTGATTTTCATAAGACATGTTCTGATTTGTTCATAGAATATTCCTCAGATCTTGGGAAATTTGAACCATGGTCCAATTCCCATGCAAAGGTTTCCTAATATGCCACGTCATATTATTGAGCATCATGAGGCTCAACGTATGTGGCGTCTACACCACCCACCACCACCCCTGGGCCACCTGTTGCTGCTGCAGCCTTAGGACCTCCCTTTGGTTATATTCCTCCACCTGCTGCACTTCAGAATGAGTATGAACGTCGTATGGCAAATGTTGCTGCAGCCACAGTAAATAGTCATGAAGCACGTCGTGCTGCCAGGCGAAGGCGTAATAATCCTCAACAACAACCTATACCTCCTGCTCCTGCTCCTGCTCCTGCTCCTGCTCCTGCTCCTGCTCCTGCTCCTGCTCCTGCTCCTGCTCCTGCTCCTGCTCCTGCTCCTGCCCCTGCCCTGCCCCTGCTCCTGCTCCTGCTCCTGCTCCTGCTCCTGCTCCTGCCCCTGCTCCTGCTCAGAATAACTTGGCAGCCTTTCCATTGCTGCAGCAACAAGCTGCACAGGGACATAATATACAGCAGCAGCAGCTAGCTGAAATAATTGCTAGGCATGCTCAGGATTATCGCCGTGAACGGCAGCAGGAAGAGGAAGCTGAACAGATGAATAGACAGAACTATGATCAATACATGCATGGTCCTATTCACTATGAGGGTGCAGTTGGTCCTCACAATTTCAACAATCTCCAACAATACTTTGCACCCAATCCTGCACCACCTTTGCCTGTACCACCTCAACCAGATTATCAAGAATTTAATAATCTGTTTCAGCATCATTTCCAGCAGCAGGGAGACAGACAAGCACAGGAGGTCTTACGTCAAGAGCAGATCCAACAGCAATTACAGCAGGAGCATATCCATAGACAAGGCCAGGAGGAGATAGATGCCTTTCACTTGCAGCAGCAGGAAGATAGACAAGCTCAGGATATTCAACGAGCAGGTCATCAGGAGGATGCCCGCCACAACCGTGCACAGCAGAGAGTTCATGAGGAGCAGGAGCGTCTTGAGGAGGCACTACATGAATATAATGACCCAATATCTCAAGAGCAACATGCAGATGATGAAGAGAGAAGGAGAATCCAACAGCAGGAACAACACCAGGAGCATGAAGAAGAGGACAACCAGCATATCAATCAGGTCATTCCTATTCCTGATGGAGCTCAACCATATACAGAACCAGCCAACCATCATACTCTTGGTCCCCTTAATGTGGAGTGTCCCAAATGTCATGCACTTCACTTTGCATGTGAAAGACTTTCCAACTCCTCTTTGCAAAACCCTCGCTTTGGTATGTGCTGCTTGCAGGGCCAAGTCAGCCTTCCCCCATTTCCAGCATGGCCACCTGAGCTGGAGCAGGCATATAGAGACAGAACATTTGTATCAAAAATTCGCCAATACAACAGTGCTCTTGCATTTACCTCTGTTGGTGTCAATATTGAGGATCGTGCTGTTCAAAGATCTGGCCCAAATGCTTTTCGTATCCATGGCTCTCTCCATCACCTCATGGGCAGTCTTCTACCTCCAGAGGGTGTCCAGCCTTCATATGCACAACTTTATATATATGACTCTGAAGAAGCCACCAACATCCGCACCACCCGTCCTGGAAATGAAGGTCTTGATCGTCAGATTCTCAGAGATCTGCATGACATGTTGCATCGAAAACACCCCTATGCTGCTGTCTACAAGCAAGCCTATCAAATCATGCAAGAGAAGCCTCCAGAGGAGCAGACAGATGTTTCTGTGCGTATTCACTTCCTGCCAGGCACAGATGGTCGAAGATACAACCTTCCTACTGCCAATGAAATTGCTGCAGCTCTTCCTGGAGATGGATCTGAGGAGGTGTCTCATGAACGCGACATCATTTTATATTATCAAAATGGTCGACTTAGACGCATCAGTCAACTCAACCATGCATATGCCTGTCTTCATTATGTCCTTCTCTTTCCTAATGGAGAGGATGGCTGGGACCTCTACATTGATATGATCATTCCTCAGGGTGGACGTGCACGTGCCAAAAAAGTGACTCAGCTGCTGTATTATGCCTTTCGTCTTCATCCCCGTCCAGCTCGCATTGACTACAACAACATCTTTCGTGGTGGAAGGCTGTTCCAGCAGTATGTTGTTGATGCTTGGGCTTCCATTGAGCAGAGCAGACTCAACTGGATAAGAAACAACCAGAAGAAGATCAGGGCTGACTGCTACCAAGGCCTCACAGACAATATTCTCAATGATGGAGTAGGCAATTTGGCTGAGACAGGTCGTGCTATAATCCTTCCCTCCTCTCATTCTGGAAGCCCTCGCTATATGCAGCAGCTACTGCAGGACTCCTTGGCCATCTGCCGTGCCTGCAAGAAACCTGATCTCTTCCTGACAATGACTGCCAATGGGAACTGGCCTGAGATTACTGAGAATCTCCTTCCAGGTAAAGTGACATACTGATGCATCATTATGACTTGATTTTGACAAGTTTTCTAATGTAGGTCAAACTGCTGTGGACCGTCCAGACTTGGTGGCTCGCGTATTCTATCAAAAGCAGCAGGCTCTGCTGAAGAAAGTTCGCAATGGCTACTATGGCAAGGTTGCAGGATTGGTGTACACCATTGAATATCAAAAGCGTGGTCTGCCTCACATGCACCTTCTCATCTTCCTGGATCCAGACCACAAGATTCGCACTGTGGAACAAATAGACTCCTTCATCTCTGCCCAGATACCTGACAGAAATGTCCATCCAGTCCACCTTCCAAATGAACACATGGTGTTTTATGATCCTGAGGATAATGCACAGGATGTTCTTGAGCGCGCAGCAACCAAGGAGACTTGCCTCACTGGATGGTTCAAAGCCAATGCCAACAATGTCTTGGTGGCAGCTGGAGCCCATGACCACCTCTACCAGGACTTCCCCTCAAAATTTGTATGGAACAAGACCGCATGGAAGGTACGACAACGTGGAATGGCCATTGGAAGGATGTACTCTGCTGCACCTGGATCTGGAGAGCGCTTCTACCTGAGATTGCTTCTGACTGTAGTAAAAGGTATGATGCTCATGTCAATTTTTATCAATCAAACTCACCATATATTCAAGGGCCACCTCCTATGAGAACCTTCGAACAGTTGATGGTGTTTTATATGACACTTTCAAGGAGGCATGTCGACGTAGAGGTCTGCTTGAGGATGACAATGAATGGATCCAATGCTTGCAGGATGCCTCTCACATGAGCACTGGACATGGCATGCGCAATCTCTTTGCCATCATCCTCATACACTGCAACCCTACAGACCCCAGTGATCTTTGGAACCAATTCAAGGACAATCTCTGTGATGATCTGCATCACCACCTGTCTCATGCCCCATTCAACATTCCTAACCCTACAAATGAAGAGGTCTATGACTATGGTCTCTATCTCATTGATGGAAAACTTCGCAAAAATGGAAAGTCTTTGCAAGTGATTCCTCAGATGCCTACACCTCAAATGGCAGCAAGATGGGGGGTCATGCAGGGAAATCAGCTCATTGCTGAGCAGCTCCAGTATAACCAGGAGGAGCTCCAGCAGATGGTGGATCCAGGAGTGCTTTCTCTCAATCAGGAGCAGAGGACAGTCTTTGATGCAGTGGTCAATGATGCCATGCAAAGAAATGAGCAGACACCTGGACATGCATTCTTTGTCCACAGTGCAGGTGGATGTGGCAAGACATATCTCTGCAAGCTCATTGCCTCAAAACTCCGTGCTGAAGGCAAGATTGTCCTGTGTGTGGCTTCCTCTGGAATTGCTTCTCTCCTCCTGCCAGGTGGACGTACAGCTCATTCGCGATTCAAGATTCCAATCCCCATCAATGAAGACAGCTCCTGCAACATCAAGAAAGGAGATGTTGTGCATGAGCTTCTGAAGGCCACCTCCCTCATCATCTGCGATGAAATTCCAATGCTACACCGTCACAATCTGGAATGCCTTGACCGCTCATTGCGCGACCTTCTCAATGTTGATGCTGATTTTGGAGGATTATCCATACTCTTTGGAGGAGACTTCAGACAGACTCTACCAGTGGTGGCTCATGGATCCAGAGAGCAGATAGTGGGTGCTACCTTCTGCAGATCTCGCATTTGGCCAAGGCTTCAGATCTTCCATCTCAAGACAAACATGCGCCTTGGTCAAGACCCTGCCTCTGATGAATTTGCCAAGTGGCTTCTGGAGATTGGAGCTGGAAAGAACACACATGCTGATGGAACAGTGTCCTTCCAATTCATATGCGCTGTGCCAACAATAATGTCCAGTCACTCATCAATGCCCTCTACTCTCCTATCCTGCTTCCTGACCATCCTCCTGTGAATGATTCCTTCTTCCTGGAACGTACCATCCTCTCTGCAAAGAACACTGATGTGGATGAAATCAATGCCAACATTCTTGAATTATTCCTGGAGAAAAAGCAGTGTTCACCAGTGCAGACTCAGTTGCTGAGAGGGACTATGACTATATCCCTCATGAGTTCCTTCACACTCTGACACCATCAGGGTTCCCTTTGCACAAATTGGAACTCAAAGTGGGTGTTCCTCTGATGCTGTTGCGCAACTTGGATCCCACCAATGGCCTCTACAATGGAACCAGGATGATCCTCCTGTCTTGGACCACACATGTGCTCAAATGTCGGATTCTCAAGGATGGAGTTGATGAAGCCCAGCAAGACAATCAGGACACAGTGCTGATCCCAGGATGACTCTGGATGCCACTGCTGAAGACAACCCAATCCTCTAAAGCGTCGACAATTTCCTGTCCGTCTTGCATTTGCTATGACAATCAACAAGGCTCAAGGTCAAAGTGTGAAGTGGGTTGGACTGGATTTGAGAACTCCTGTGTTCAGTCATGGACAGCTGTATGTGGCATTGTCCAGGTGCACTCACCCAGAGAGAGTGTGTGCTATCTTTCCAGAGCATGAAGAAGGGTCAAAGACGACCAATGTGGTGTATACAGAAGTGCTGAGAGGACTTGGAGATCAGATTGAGAATTGATTGATGTAGTTTTATGTAAAGTGATGTATAGTGTACTTTTAGTCTTGCTGAAATGGTGGTGAAATGTACATGTTTGTTTGAAGATTTACTATGATTATCAGGATGAAGCCAAGGCCAGAAAGTCAAAAAGAGTGCGAAGCACTCTTTTTGGCTTTCTGTGCCTTGGGCAAAAGAAAATTATTGGGATGAAGCCAAGGCCAGGAAGGCAAAAAGAGTGCGAAGCACTCTTTTTGCTTCCTGTGCCTTGGGCAAAGAAAATTATTGGATGAAGCCAAGGCCAGGAAGGCAAAAGAGTGCGAAGCACTCTTTTTGCCTTCCTGTGCCTTGGGCAAAGTGAATTATTAGGATGAAGCCTTGGACAGGAAGCAAAAGGAGTGCGAAGCACTCCTTTTGCTTCCTGTGCCGAAGGCACAACGGGTGGTGGACTCGTCTATAAAGTAAGGGGAAAGGTGGGAAGTGCTCGCTAGCTCACATGGCTTTCGCTTAAAGGCCACATGGGACGCTTAGCTCGGAAATGGAAATTTCTCGCGTGGTTTTTTCGAGTGCCGACACAGTTGTCCCATTGTATGATTGCGTGACGTGATGCGTGATTGCGCAGCTGGTGGAATTTGCCATGGGTTGTCTGAAGCTGGGGTAAAACCAAATTATTAGGATGGAGCCAAAGGGAGTGTGAAGCCAAAAGTGAAGCAAAAAGGAGTGCAAAGGAGTGGAAAGCAAAAAAATGAGTGCAATTGCAGAAGATGGCTGATAGGTAAAAACA